>JADKXX010009696.1:0-12475 GCA_017310255.1 Butorides virescens | reverse complement strand
GGGGGGGGTCGCGGACCGGCGGGGGGTGGCTGTGAGGCACGGCCGCCCCCCCGGGGGCTGGGGTGTGGGCGGGCGGCGGGGACGGGGCGGCAGGGCCCGGGCACGGCGGGGGAGGGGAAGGCCCGGAGGGACGCTGGGGAATTGGCCTGAGGAAGACCGGGCCTGGGAGGGGCGGTCACAGGCCGGGGGGGGGGGGGGGGGAAGGGGGGGGAAAAAAAAAAAAAATAACAAAAAAGGGCTGGGGAAGTACCAGCGGAGGGTGGGCAAGGCTGAGGGGGTGCCAGGGAGGAGCGAAGAGTGCATCCTGGGAGTTGCCCGATAGGCACAGCTACCAGAGCATGTCAGCAAAGCCAGATTATTAGTCCCAGAGACTTGGGAAGGCGGGGGAGGGGAAGTGGGGGAGGGGAGGGAACTACCGATGCTAAAGATGGGGCATCCGGGAAAGAACTTGGGGCCACCGGGCCCGGGCTGGGTGTAGCCGGCTCCGGAGCAGGCGGGGAAGGGGGCATGGCGGGGGAGAGGCCGGCGGCTGGGGCGGGGAGGGTGCTGCTGGAAAGAGGGGGCAGCTTTTTTGGTAAGGAAGGTACCAGGCGTCCTGGGAGAAGCCTCAGGGGCGCGTGCTTCGGGGGGAACAAGACGTCCGCTGCAAGAGAAAAGTGGTGCTCCCAGACATGGACAAAAGTTCTGTGGCGGGGCAGCGAAAACCGAGGGTCTGCCCGTGGATGAGGCGTCCCTGGGAAGAAAGGGTGGATGCAGGCAGGGTGAGGCCACTTACGGAGGGGACCTGCTAAGCAGGAACAAAAAAACTGGTTGCTTGTTGGAGAGTGCCAGATGGGTTGAATTCACGACAGGACTTAAGATGGAGGTGTTTTGTGGGGCTGATGCCAAAGAGGAGTCCTTATACCCGTGCCTAGATGTGAGGAGGTTATGCGCGCAAAGATTGCGAAGGGGGCTCATTTTGACAACTGAAAGCGCCAGTATTGCGTTTGCCTCGATCACTTTCTTTTTCTGGCAGCGTTTTATCTCTGTACTACTTTGAGGGGGGATTTAGTTTGTACGCAAGACAAGCTCTATTCAAAATAAAGTTATATCCTGTCTGTGGTCTACCACCTTCTCCTCACCCCCAGCTATCTGCCATGTTTCACAGAATGTATCTAGAGGGCTTCTTAAAAATCTAATTCATTATTAATTTTTGATCTATCTTCCACTTTTTTTTTCCGTCTTTGTGATTAAGTGCGGTGAAAAGCTAGAGAGAGTAGAAGGGAGTATATCTACGAGCTGTGTAGGCTGGGGCAGTTGCTGGAGGTAAAAGAATATTGTCAGCTGAAGTATTTAGAAGTAACTAAACTTTACAAATGTTGACTTCTCACAGCATTTTAGCAGCAAATTCCAAACAAGAAAAAAAGTGTAAGGGAAGAAAAAGCTTTTCTTTTTCGCTTTATCTTGAGAAGGACCCTTAACTGTAACTCCTAAGCAACTGAGAAATTGGCGGTACAAATATTTATTTGAACTAGCTGAATACAAAGCACTGCTAAATGCAGAGAAAATTGTGTGAAGTACTTCACTATTTTCCATGACTGTACCAAACACAAGGTTTTAAGAAAGGAGATATGTATTTTTAGTGGGCAGTCTTCTTTTAAGCTTTAGCTTGAGCTTTGCTTCTCATCTCAGTCTCAATCCTACAGATGACTTCTTTTTTTCAGACTTTCTCAAGAGTTTAATGACACATCTTACATGAACCTGGGTACGCGTGCTGTTCAAGCAGTGACTAAATCTTCCAGAGAGTAAAACAGATGACGTTATCACACAAATATAGCTGAAATTATGTCTGTGTACCAGTGGTCCCTAAATTCTGCTGTCCGGTGGGCTGCTACCTGAAGCAAGCAAAATGCTGCAGGCTGTTTCACGTCTCCCGGTTTGCGTGATTTTAAACATCTTAATTTCCTGTTGCCATGAGCAATTTCAGAGGGTCTTGCAGGAAGAAACTTCTCTATAAGCCACAAGTTGGGGACTACAAATAACAAAATTTTGTTTAAAAAAAGTACACAAACACACTAACTTTGCTTTTGAAAGCTGCTTGAAGAATGTCAATTAGCTTTCATCCAAAGTTAATTATCCAGTTTCCATCATGACAGAGTGAGTGCTTCAGAGATTGTCCATAGGAGGCAGAGCCGCTGAACGATAACCTCCTTATTGCCGCAAAAAATAAAAGGCCGTTGCTAGATTTAGGTATAACTGAATGTCTCTCTATCTCGATAAGAGTTCAGCTGTTTGGGCCAAAGGGAGATCATCTGCTTTCCACCCCAATACCTTCAGTTTGAATTTAGGGAGTCCACTGAGCCTCTGGAGAAACTGGCTTGCATCTTGTCATGGTTTCCCAAGGGGTAGGGAATTTAAAAGTGATGATGAAGATGTAATCAGTGGGTCACAGCCACATTTTTAGCAGCACTCGCGAGGGAAGAGGAGAGACAACCCTAAAATGTCTTCTAGTAGTAGTGTGATGCTGTGGAATGAGGACTCTGAGCTTTTTTACTGCTAAGGCCAGAATGAACTGGAACAGTGAATTGCAAATTGCAGTTTTTGAAACTTCTGGACCACTTCCATGCCTTGACACACTCATTTCTGCTTGAGGAACTGAGCAGTATCCATGGGCCACTACCATAGTCTGGAATACCTCCATGGTGTTCTGGCTTCGAAAAAAACTCCTGGGAAGATGCATGAAAAGTATTTACCTGTTCTGGCGTGCTGGCCATGTCCTCCGCTCCTCGCAGAACACCGGGGTTCGATCTCATCTACATTTCTGGGCTGACTCACAGTATCTAGTTTCACAATTTTGGTGTGCAACCAAAAATATCAATGGATGTTGCAGCCAAAGAACAGCGAGAGAAGACATACTACAGTATATATACCCTGTTGCTGACTAGCCCCCTTTGCTTTGGAGCAAGGTGGTGCGTTCATTTTTGGAATCCTTACCAGTGCAGTTACCAGCCCTGGTCTGAAAACAGAAGGCATTTGAGCTGTCGTACCATGTACGTGCGGGTCGGGGGGCTGTTGAAGAGCAGCCGAGAGCAGCTCCAGAGGCCAGCAGTCTCACCTGCCTTGTTGGTCATGTATAGAGATGCCATAAGTTACTTTCAGAATAGGATAATAAATATTTTTAGCCAAGTAAAATAACTTAGCATCAACCAAATCCATTGACCCATCTTAATCACGGGAGAAAACAACTACTCTTTGGGTCTTCAGCAGAGTTAGAGGAGAAAGCTTAAAAGTCAGCATGGAGAGGAGGACAAGAATTACCCTGCATGACCAAATCCTCCCTGCCTTTTCACTTGAGTCATTACTTTTAATCAAATAGGTTTCTAGATTTGCAAAATAAGCAAATTAATGCTAGTTGTGAAGGATACCTTGTGGAAAACACAATTTCCCTAGAAACAGGTACACGGAGGTGTACGAGTTATTGCGTCTTTATCATAGTTTCACTTTACGCAGGTTCCTTATGTCAGCCATGACATCAGTTCACCCTTTAGCTTCCGTGGCTCAGGACAGATCCTTGCCTTGCTGCAAGTGAATAATCGGGGTGTTAGCAACAAGCTGAAATACTGGAATGCTACCTGCAGTGTTTGCTTTTCGGTTGCCTGGCATGGTAAACCAGTAGCCTCACGCTCACAGAGCTACCAGAGGTATTTTCAGGATTTTTCCATCTTTTTTATTGTTGTTTTTGCAGCCCATAGCAGCTTTCTCTTTGCCAGAGAACTCCACCTGCTAATCCACTGACCTTACTGGTAGTCTCTTTTAAGTTCTTTAGGTTTATGGAACTGAACCCACTTGCCCAGCTGGCAAGAGATGCAAGTTCCAAGGAGGCTGGAGAAAATGAGAGGAGGATGGTCAGTATTTGGTGACAACATCTGGGCTTTGGGTCCAGAGGACCCTGAGGGAATAACTTCACAGCAGAGGAGCATTTTCTTGGTTTAGGATGTCGTTACCGGTACATAACAGACTTGGCATTGTGACCACCAGTATAAAATGAAGTTGTTTTTTCTCTAGCTATTAAATGTCACCATTTTTTCAATGTGCATGCAACGTAATTACTGATAAATTACAAAGCATTATATTTTTACTTTATAGATAAGTATCTCCAAAGACCATCTGAGCCCAAATACAGTTGCCTTGGTTCCTGTGCGCAGACCAGTTGAACTATCCTTCAACAATTGATTTATATAACTGAAATAGCTAGGGAAGTGAGAAATTTCCTTCCTCTTAGGATACAATGCCAAGGATGTCAAATCTCCAGAGAGCCTGATGATAAGAATTGGGCTGTCCT
Source organism: Butorides virescens (assembly GCA_017310255.1). Lineage (NCBI taxonomy): Eukaryota > Metazoa > Chordata > Aves > Pelecaniformes > Ardeidae > Butorides > Butorides virescens. The sequence continues at coordinate 8,154 of JADKXX010009696.1, read as the reverse complement.
TTTCTGCAGTTATTAAACAAGTCATCTGATTACTCGTTAGGGCACTGAAGCCGTGGAATGCGCTTCTGTGGCACTCTCTCTCCTCCCCCTTGGTTGCCTGTGTGCCTCTGCACCCTGCAGACCCAGAGCAGGGCTCGGGAAGTGGTGATGAAGCACCAGCCTCCTCTTCAGGAGAGAACAAAGGCTGCTTCAGCTTTTGGTGACATAGGTGTGATTTTTTTCCCCCCGAGAGCCATCTCTTGGCAGCGCACTGGGAGCGGCATGTCACCAGTAGCACTATGTGATGGCTGCGAGGGATCTCCCCCACTGCCTTTTCTTGGTGGAAGTGCTTGGATTCATTGTCCGGGACGGATTTCAGATTGGAAGCTGGCTTACCAAAGTCTGCCTGTTGGCACAACTAAGTGTTCTTCTCTTCTTCCTCAACTGATTCTCGTTCCTATTGCACAGCCTGTATTTTCTAACGTAAAGACTAGGGGAAACTCCGTATGCGGTTTGTGAAGTACTATTAAAATATAAGATGATTTTGGAAGCAGAAAACCCCTCATCTTGGTCTTGCAGTAACAGCTCAGTGTTAATTCTGTGAAGGCGGCCTCGGCAACCAACGCAAATGAGCGCGCTGAGATTTATAGTTTAGGACTTCCGTAAACTCTTAAGCGAGAAGCAGGAGTTGCTGTAGGAATACCTTTCCCTTGAAATCTGCCTGAAAAAATAAGACCAGTAATGACTGATCCCATCAATCCTAAATTTAGAAATGAATCTAATTTACAAGCCTTGCTTTTCAGCAGGAAAGCAGGTTATGGAACTGACCTAGTACAGTGCTGTTGGGGGAAGAGAGGCGACTTCGTAGGACTGGAGTTAGAATTAGCAGGGGGTTAGGGGACAAGGCTGGCACTTTTTATGTGCTGATAATAAACATCTTATTACCAGAAGGAACAATGTTAATAAATGCTCATAGTAAACATGGTATAAAACTTTCATAATCCTCGTGAAAATAGGTTTTCAATACACAGCATACTCCATGAATCTGCCTGGTCGACTTTACTTAGAGCAGTAAAACCTGGCTGTGCTTCCTCAGACCTCTGGCTTTACATCACTGTGCTCGTGATTGCTGGTAGCGTAACTTTATGGCGAGGCTCTCTTGGCATCTTGCACACACACAGTCAAGGCCTCGAGAATTCCAGGTAACAACAGGTTCAGAGTATTCATCTTTTAAAAATATCAACGTGAGTTAGAGCAAACTGAGGTCATGTTGAACTGTCAAACTTTTATTCACCTATGAAAGTTTAAAAGAAAGTGGTTTGAGAGGTGCAGATAACTTGCTTGGGCTTGACGTGATAAAAATTTTAATAAATTTAATTACAGTGAAGGAGGTGATTTTGTAGGGAAATGGCACGGTTGTCTTTGGATGCAGCGTGAGTTTCAATGCAGTGCTGATCCCTGGGTGAATGCCTTGGGAAACCAGGAACAACTGGGCACTCCCCTTCACAGCTCTAAGGAAAATGCTCGATTGTATTGAAGGCACAGTATTCTGCACGTGTTTTGCTCAAAGTTCCGACTTTTTGCTCTTTATCTACCTTTATTGCGGTCACTTTTAAACCCGGATTGTACTAAGTTAATTTCATCTCTTTTGCAAGATTTCTATGTTTGGTTTCAGCTCTCTGCCTGGCTCCCTCCGAGGCTACCTAGATTTTAGTCCTGGAGATCATCAGTGTGCCAAGGTTAATCACAGTGTGAAATTTAACCTCCTGATGACCGCCTTGCTCGATGCTGTTGTCTGTAGCCAAGCAGTAGTCCCACTCTACTCTTTGGGGTAAGAAGGGTTTCACTTTCAGCTAAAAAAAAAAAAGAACTTAAGACTGAAGCTAATTCAGGTAAAAGATGATTTTATGCACAACCAGCCCCAGTGTTCGTACGCAGTATGGGTTTTAGCAGCAGGGAGAGCACGAATCATTTGCCTGTCTGTGTATTTAAGGACATCTAAAGTAAGAGTAACCTGACAGTGGTTTTGGAGGATCTTGCATCTGTTTCATCAAAACTGTATCCCTGGAGAAAGAAGGTCTTGCATAGGCAGAACTTACAATTAATACAGAATATGGTCCATCGGGTCTTTATTTCTTGGTTACCCCATCCTTCAGGATTTTTAGCCAGGGCTCGTCTGTTAAACCACAGAGGGCTGTTGATGTCGTGGCATCCCTACAGACAGGTATCTGATTGTGTGAGCATTAATCTCCGTTAGGAATCTAGTCTGATGCTGGATTGAGGGAATAAACTACTGGGAATTGCTCAAATACATCTGTGGAATTTAGGTGGAGTTCTTCAGGCTGCAACTACAAACGCGTGTACCTTGTGAAAGACATTCCCTACGCACTCTGAAACCCTTCGTTTGCAGGGTCTGGACTGTAAAAACAAATCCTTCCTGAATCGGGCTTTTCTGCGCCCAGTTTGCCAACTGGTAAACACTGACTGGGGGGGGTTGTTCAAATCTGATTAATAACGAGGAATTATTAACAGCGACAACCTGGAGTCGGTAACAACCACCTCCTGCAATTTCCAATACACTTTGGGGGATAAACACAAATCTCATTTGAAAATACTTTTGAACCCTTTTCCGTTTTAATTTTGATAACCTGAAAATTCACAACTCGGCCGCACAGCACAATCTGGCTTTCAGAACCAGAACCTTTGGTACCGTTCCTGAAGACAGCACCACAGCCCAGGGGGCAGGGATGCCTCACGGGTGTCAGAGCAAAGCTTTAATCACGGCATCTCCGACACTGTACGACTTTCTGCTCTGCTGCTTAATCCTGAGAAAGGAACCATTTCAGCCCAAAGTCTACCAGGCACTGGTCCCCTCCAGGATAAAAGCTGGTTTTCTAGAAAATGGGGTAACTACAGATAGAGCTTTTGGTCCATTCTGTTCCACATTTGGTAAAACCCATCAGTTATTGAGGTCCTATTTATATTTTCCCCCATTACCTCTAATTTGGAGGTAAAGACCAAAACGCTCTCCATGCTGGAGGAAACGCCGTACACGTTTTAATTCTAAGAATACTTCCTAATAACAGTGGTGTGCCAACTCTTCCCTCCTGCCTTCACCGTTCAGGGTTTCAGAGTGCATGGACACGGATACTAGCCTGAATTAGTAATTTAAATATCTTTTAATCAGGAATCAACAAAAAAAAAATACAACTGGAAGTGTTCATTATTGCACTCAGGAAGCCATCCATTCTTAAAATTACAGAGTTCAATAGCGCAGTGGTCCTGTAGCACTCGGGGTGCCCCCACCGTGAAGAGTTTACCAGTTAGAGGAGGCAAAATGCAGTGTGGGGGGGTAAGAGGAGAGGAAATTAGCAGATAATAATGAGATCAGCTGATTGCAGACACAGCCCGTGGCACAGCCCTGAGTTTTCATTTAAAAAGGACGGTGTTTAGTGACCAGTGGTAGCTGACGCAGAACAAGGCGCTGCTGGCTGGCAGACTCCTTGCAAAGCAGATTCCCCCGGTGCCGAGTATCCCAGAGTCTGTTCTGGAAAAGGATTCCATGCTAGAGAAGAGGCTCGCAGATCGAGCCTTATCTCTTGCACAAAATGATAAAGCCAGGGAGGTTCTTGAGGGCTCCTGGTCGTCTTCTGGTGTATCACAGGCTGCAGATGAGACAGTTAAAAATAGGCTGGCAGGTCCGGATGAAAAAGATTCTCGGGGAATGTTCAGCGACTGAGACAATCAGCAGGAAGGGAGGCCAAGATCGCTTTGTAGGTGTGCACCCACCGACTTGAGCTCCTGCTCTTCACAGGACTGCTCGTGGCAGATAAAACTTGCGGAAAGTCAAATTATACAGGAACTCTGTAAAGTTTTCTGTGACTAGTTAATTCTTCTTGTAATCAGGGTCAAGTACTGATGAGCCACGTGACAATGATCAGTAAACAAGCGAGAGGTGCCTGTTTACAGCCATTCCCTCAAGTCGTGGCTCTGCCGGTCTGACTCACTGTTTGCCAGCAAAACATTTGTGTTGCAGATCACCAGACGATCTGATCTGAGACTGTGGTGGACCAGTTTTCAGGAGGTTGAGATGTTCTTTGGGCAGATCTTTAAATAACAGCAATGCTGGGTGAACTTTGTTCTCTCCCACTTCCGAGCAAAATCGATAGTCCATGAAGCGCTTGTTGAATCGGAGCAAAGCTCCTCATATATCCTCTTCCAACCATAAAAGTGCTTATTAGAGACGGGGTCAGATAATATCACGCTGAAGGCACCATCTTGGGCCAAGCAGTATTTGCATACGTCCGCTGCTTTCCCCATTTCCTCAATAACTTACTGATCTTTAATTTCTTTCCGCTCCAGAAAGATTTAATTTTCATTTCTATTTAGGGTCATTCACCTCGCTGCTTAGATCGTGGAATTTTGACTGTTGCTAATCTCGCGTCCTGCTTTGCTGCAGAAAACGTTTCACATTGAAGCGTTGCTCCCCGTGGGTGGGAGACAGGCAAACAGACCCGGTGGTACGGATTATATAGTGACCCCGAAGTGTCTCGGATCCTTCTTGTCAAAAAGCACCAGTTTACCAGCTCATCCTACTCTTGAACTACTTACCAGAAATTCTGTCTCGAGCAGCTGGTGGGAGCTGCAACTTGCACTTGCATGAAAACAGTTCCACCAGAAAGTAAGTAAAGGTCCATCTTGTGGTCTCCAGTCTATGGAATTCCTGTCATTCTTAGCGTAATTTCATCTTGAAATTGTATTCTGAAGATTTTGAGCACCGTTGCAGCGTGCTTACGGGTTTGCCCTTAGTCTGTTCATTTCAAACTTCGAGCCAGCGAGGTAAAAGATGTAAAAGAAAAAAAATCCTTTACAAGGTGCTGGGGTTTGCTTTTTTAAAAAAAAAGTAAAGGATTGCAGCCTGGCTTGTCCCAGTGTCGGATTCCAGGTCGACGCACACTCGGCAGTAGCCCCCAGATTATCTTCTGAGCGGTGGAAATGAGGTGAACGTACCAGATAGAGACGCTGCTTTCAGAGGGACCTGTGCTCCCGGTGTCTTGGTCCCCCAGACCATCAAACCACTCCAGCGCTGCGTTCTCTACCTTGCCTAAGACACCTATCGGCTCTCGAGCTTAGGAACTTGTTTAGCCTGTTCAGTCTGCCAATATTAGCATGTTCCCATGCATCGTACCTCTGCTGGTGGTTGTAGGAAGGTGACGAAGTCTAACAGATCTGGCTTGAGCTTTCCTTCGTGTTCTCCTCTGACCTGCGTTCTGATGTGCGTTGAGGAAAGGTTTCATCTCATTTTTCATTCTTCCTTTGGGGACACTTGTGAATTTTGCCTGAATTGTTGGGTTTGGGGTCTTTTTTTCTCACATCCCAATACCAAATTCTGCTATTGCCACGACAAAATCAATGTCCTAGCGTATGCTGTGTTGGGTGGTACTTTTATGAAGAGTGTCAATAGCGTAGTATTAAAGTATACAGGATGGGTGAAGTATTTGATCCGTATTCTCTACGGACTTCACTTTAGGAATGCGGGAAATGGCCGTTGGAAGAACAACTTAATAGTTGGCCTTTGTGGCTCCAGCAAAATTTTGCTTCTGTGATGAGATGTTCAGCGTTAAGGTAGCATCTAAGCCAGGTCACAGCAGTTTTGCTTATCAGGATGAATATTTATACATTTTTTTGGGTTTAATGCCACCTTCTTAAGTGAAAATCACGCGCCATTGAAGGCAGTGAGCTAGGCTGGATCTTTATAAAATGGAAGAGGCTGATGGAAGCCCAGCGCGTGGCTGTTGCGTGCCGCTGGCCTGGCTGGGAAGGCTGACGGGGACGGTTCCCTCTGGAGCCACCCCAGGCACCAGGGAGTGTCACTGGCGCCGTGCAGCTGAACGGTGTCACCTTAGTGACACGCCCGAGACACGCCGGCTGCGGCTGAGACAGCCTGCACAATTCCAGCTCCCCTTCTCCCGCACCGTGCGCCGCTCTGCGCTTCATGGAGTAGCTCTAATCAAGGCCCGCGTCCTGATGAGGTAATACTGCTCTGGTATTGCTTTACCGTGCAGCGGCCGAGTCACAGCAAGGGAAAGATTTGCAAAAGTGTCGCTGTTCGCTTACGGAAATGGCTTCTCTAATTTTGAGCGATTGGATTTTAATTTAAACGTAGTATTTAATTTAGATTAAAATCCAATAACGTTAATAATGTTGCCTATTTTAATAAAGGTGTAGCGTGGTGACGCATTGCGCCCAAGTGGTTCGTTAGAAGGTACGGAGTCCCCAAAAGGAGCATGTTCAGATGCAAGGTGTGCTCACGCTTGGCTGTGAAGACTTTGGGTGCTGTTTCGGTAGGCGAGGGGACTGCTTTAATCACGTTTTAGCAATGCTCTTACTGGCAAATACTCTCTGCCCAGCAAAGACATTTGTATATTAAAATAGGGATAAGGTACCATTTATTAATTACTGCCTCAGATGGCTGCTTTGCCTCAGTTGGACCTATCGAGTGCCAGCTTTATTGCTTTCCGAACATGGGATTAACACACGTACAGAACCCCTCCCCAAATCCCAACTCCTTCAAAGTCTGACAGGAACAGGTAGATTCATTTAATTAGGTAGATTCATTTAATTAGCTTTTTCCCCCCCAGTTTGCGGCAGTTCTGTAGAACTTTCCTCCCAAAAGCAGCTGAGGATTAGTTTCACTTCAGCCCATGAACACGTTGCGCACAAGTTACTGCACGGTACGCCTGTATTTCTAGGAACACCCAAGTCTGTCGCATCCGTGTTCCTCTCGCTGCTAGAGCCACCGGCGTGCCACGCTCGAGTGTCACGGGAACGTCAGGCTGTGTCTCTGGTAAGCAGTGACAGCGCCGATGCACCTTCCAGGCGACCGAATTAGTAACAGTCCCACCTGATGCTGCACCCGTACCCTGTTGCTGTACCCCAGCAACAGCCGCTTGCTAAAATTTTTACCTTGCCGCCAAAGAGAAACCAGTTTTTATTAAAAAATAAACCCCCAAAAAATCAGTAGCTGGTCTTAAACCACAGGCAGCTCTAAAGGATTTACTGAATAAGCGCTTACTTTAAGTAACCTGGTGAAAGAAAATCACAGAAGAGCATTCAGGCAAGGGCAGTATTCCTGTGCACCCCGTGTGAAGGACGGTGCCTGGGTGGTTTGGTTTCCAGGCTGACGTTCCCTGTAACAGCTAAAACTCAATTTTCCCTGGCAGTCGCGTTGTGATAGGGACGGGGGGAAGGTTTGCTGCTCGGTCCCACGGCTGTTGGGGTGACACGGGGTGACACGGCCTTGCCTTCCCTTCCCTTCCCTTCCCTTCCCGGCTCTCCCGCTGCAGTTCTTAGAGGGGGCACCTCCAGCCTCTTGACAAGGGGTTGTCCATCGTTTTTAATGTAAAAAATATAATTGGCGAGACTTGGGATGATGTGGTGACTGGGAGGCAAAATAATGGTGCGGACGAGTGAGCCGTCGCTGTCGGGAATGCTTTGTGCTTGGCCGTGGGGTACAGTAAGGGGCTGTAACCACAAAGAGGCAGAAGAGGATCCCCACCTTTTCACGGGGCCTATAAATTAACTTTCAGCCTCAGGATTAAGTCATCAAAAGCTAAAAAAAAAACCTTCGACATTGCTAATTTTTCTGCTTCTAAATCTCTTTCAAGAAGGATCCCATTTGCGAATGCTCTGGCGTGGAGCGCTCGCACACCAGGTCTGGCAGGATATTGCTTTTGGGGTAACTTTCTTACCGAACTCCTTGTGACATCCCTCCCGTCTTTAGCTTCATGCTCCAACTAGGTGTTAGAAAACGTGTCGGGAATACGACTGCGGAGCCAGAAGCTTCCTTCTAGCGGGGTAAGGGGAACCCTGAAGCACAGCGTGTAGCCCTCCTGGAAATTATTAACCCGGGGGTGACTTGCCGGGCTTAGCGAGGAAGATGCAGTCGGGCTGGTGACCTAGGAGCCAACAGACCGCATCCAAAACATAACCCGTCTCCAGAAATGGGGAAAACTGGTGATCTGAAGGTTCATTGGCATTAGTCTGCTACAGCAAATCCTGAAGAATTTCGATCTTTTGGTAACTTGCACGGGTTATTCCCCCACCCCGCCCTTAGGCAGAGCTGCAGGGGATTGCAGCCCGCTGAGAATGGCGAGCAGGGGGAGAAGCAGGGGG
>JADKXX010009694.1:0-58063 GCA_017310255.1 Butorides virescens | reverse complement strand
CGCCTGCGGGAGGGGCCGGGCGGGATTCGGCCCCGGCCGGGATGGTCCCGGTGGAGGTGGCGCTGCCCAAGCGCACGCACGCCCCCGGCGCCCTCGGCTCTCCCGGCCCCGGGAACCGCTGCTCCCGTCTGCGGAGGAGCCGGGGCTCGGTGGCTGAAAGCTGGCATCGGTCGCTGCCTTTGAACGACAAAGCAGGGGAAGCCCGTAAGTCAGGCTGCACGTACTTGCTTCTCTAGAGCATCTGCTTACTTTTCATTTATTTATTTATTTTACGCCGTCTCTCTGTCTTACGTTTTACTTTCACTTGTCCTTTTTTTCTGGCTGCCTCATGCTCTTTTATTTTTTTTTTATTTTATTTTTTTTTTTTTGTACTTTGTGCAGTAAACCCCTTTCCCCAGGACAGGGGTTCCTAAGCTGATGGGTACGGCGGTGCCTGTCACCGAGCGCTGATTCGCAGGCATGGCCCGAACGCTCGTTTCCAGCTTCTTTTGCAGGTGTTTGGCTTTCACGTTTCTCCCTCGCTTGCCCGCCTGTGAATGCGGCTGGAAGCAGAGGTAGCGGAGCTGCTTGTAGAGACAGTTACACAGGAAGTGAAACGAAGAGGGGCCTTTGGGAATAAGAGACATGCCAGTAGGCTGGAAGCTGCCATGCATCAGCGGGAGAAGAGAACGAACCCCTGCTTTCTTCCAAACTATTGACCGGCGTCTCAAGTGGAAGGAGACGCGGGGAGGAAGAAGTGGGAGCGTAAGAGACGCGCTGTTAGCGGGGAGGACGAGGTGGTGGGGGACCAGAGGCAGGAGATGGCAGCGGAAAGTAAGAAATAAAGGGACGTGTAGCACGTGGAAAGCGTTTTGTGTAAGCGAACTGTGTGGTGGTCTCCCGGGTGTTGTGTTGCCGTGCGTGTGTGCTCCGATGGCTCTGGGGATGAATGGTCGGTCCCACCAGATTTTGGGATGGTACCTGCTGAGGTGTGGTGGTGAGACCGTGCTGATGCCTGCTGGCGCTGGGGCCGTGGGGAGGCCGATAGCCCCCCGGGCGCTGCAAGTGGGGACCACGCTGTATGTGGGGAGGGGGGGGTCTGGCTACTGGGTGGGGGGGGCGTTGCCCCCGAGCGCCGCCTCGCAGCCATCTGAGATTTGTGACACGTACGGAACGGCGTATTCCTGTACACCACGCTCCATTACTCGCTGCTGGCGTAGCCTTCGGTGCGTCTGGATTGTCAAGCTCTGGACAAAAAAAGGGGTGTGATATCCTGGAGGCAGCAAGGCTCTGTGGTGAAGTATCTCAGGTAGGATCATAAAATATGCTGGTTTTGGGGCAGGGAACTGTGAGTTCATTTTTTTCCTACCCCCCCCAAACTATCTGATTTTGAAAATAGGGAGGGATGCGCAGCTTGGCACGAGCTGAGGCTGTAAAAGCTCCCCCCTTTATGCCTTGTCTGTGGGTAAGCAACAGGCTGATGCTCCCCCAGCTTTTACTTGGAAAAAGAGCAAATGTATCGCCCGTCAGCCTGCTCTGGTTGAACTTTGTGTGAGCGTGAAAAGGACCGAGTTCTGTGCTTGGGGTAAAAGCCTCCCTGCTGCGTCTCGCTGGGGGGGAGAGAGTTTGAGAGTATTTCGGTGGTCACTGGGTGCCAGCAGTGGGGCGGGATGGAGGCGGCCGAACCTCTTTCTCTCTCCTCAGAGGTGGAAGCACAGAGCTAATGCCATCCCTAACAGCGTTACATAGTCATGAGGTTACATCAGTGGGTGATGATGCAACGCTGTTGGCATATGATGCAGTGTCAGTATGCTAATACTGTAACTTAATATAGCTGCGTTACGACTTTTTTGTGGTAATTACAGGCCGGTAGTCATACGTGGAGCTGTTTAAAATCACTGGTTCAAGTTCAGACGGTGCTGGTGTGATGTTTGTGAGGCTCATGCAAGGCAAGGGGAGGGATGTCGATGGCTTTTTTGGCCGGCACGTGTACACGGGTACAGCGTTTGGCCCTTTTGGGGACCTCTCTACCTGACCTCAGGTTTGAACTGGAATTATCCCTTTGCTGTCAAAGGAACTATAACTGTGGAAGGAACCCTGGGCTTACTGTCTTATGGTCTTACACTTCTATTTCTGGGCGTGCTTGTTAGCCCTCCCCATCCATATGAGCTATAAGCATTCTCGCTTTCTTACTGCATCACTCCTGTGCTACTTGGGGGGGCGGGGGGGGAGAAGAAGCAGCGATGCTTGGGGCAAAGGAAGTCAACTTCTGACATCGCTTGGATAGTGCTGGAAGTATTTAAAAAAACTAAGCCTAAAATTCATTCAGATGTGATGAGGCCACATCTGCGATCGTCTTGGGGTTTTCAGCGGTACCTCTCGAAGTGGTGTCCATGTTGTAAGGTCCCTGGCCAGTCCTCAGCCAACCCACAGGCGCGGTATCTGGTACAGGACACTGGGAAGGACAGGACTGAGAAGGTGCTGTAGCGGTCAGCAAAGCCCCGGGTTCCTGCTTTGATGGAGCACTCGCTTTACCTGTAACTCCTGAGTGGAAAATGCCGGTTTGCTGGCTAAATTTAGAACGTTTTCCTTGAGTGTGTTTTGAACCACAAACTTCTACGTGCAATATCGCGATGTTACTTGCTGATAGTAGGTATTAAGTGTACTTGCGCATTTAAAAATTCAAATCTTCAGGCATCAGAACTTATTCTTTTGATCCTTGTTTCCCTTTTATGTGTCATGTGGGGTACAAAGTTGTGTGCTCTGTACGAGGTCCCGTGTGTGATACGTCCCCGTGCAGGTACAGGCATTTATCCTGCCTATAGGTGCTGCTCAAATAGGTCACAACAAAAAAACTGGGAAGCCAAGGTGCAGTGTGTGTGTTCCCCTTTTGAATGAAAACACACACGCTGAACTCTCATTACAAAATGCAAAATGAACTGTGGTGTGGAGGCTTTTTTTTTTTTTAATTCCTTCTCTTAGAACATCCAACATCACAGCCCTGTTCAGGCACTTCTCAACTTCCAGTTTGTATCTTTTTCAATAATAATCTAAGTAACATGCAATTGCGTGGTGGGTTTTTTTTTTTTCCCCTCCAAATGTTCCTGGAGCCTGTGGTATCTGAAAATATGGTTGATTTATTTTTAGGCTTGGGGAAGTAACGTTTGCTTTTGTGTAATGCTATTCGTGTTGGAGGTATCGCAGCACATGGGCTGTAGACCAGTGTGTGAAGTGCAATGTCGTTAGAGTATTTTGTTGATTGGAGGAAAAAAAAAATGGTATGTGAGTACTCTTCCCTCTTCTCCTGGTATTAGACAAAATAAACGTTAAGAACGTGCCGCTGATGGACTAGGAAGCTCCAGGGCAGCCTTTCGGTTGGGTTCTTCTTGAAAGTCTGTTCCTGAGAGTTTCATCAGGCTCTCCCTGTGCTACCCATGCTGCTCGGTTTAGATTTGTGCCCTTAAACTTACAAGCTAGAGTTTGGCACTTTATATATAGACATTCCGCTTATTTATGCATTCATATTATGATTGATTGGTGTAAAGACTTGCTTGGGATCCTTTTTTATTTTTTTTTTTCCCCCTCCAGCTTTTATAGCCTTCTTCCCCCTCCCCTTGTCTCTGCGTTTCTGAGCATCCCTTCACCTGGGGAACTGGGCATCTTTGAATATGCTGACCCTCGTGCGGTCAGCGGTTCCTGCTTTATTTCTTACACACCACCTGGAATTGCTGAGATTATTCACTTGTGATATTTTCTACCTGCTTGGTACCGCTCAGTCTGAATGCCCTGTGTCCATCAGTGAACCTCACTGTCAGATGAATCATATGTTCATTTTCAGGTGGGGAAAAGGAGAGTGAATTGCCCGAAGTAAGCATTACAGGACGGGGGCAGAGCAAAGGTTAAGGTTTATTAATACGCAGTTTCCTCTGCTGGCTTCTTGCTGTTCAGCACTTCTCCTCATCCTTCCCCGACTGCTGGAGGCACCGGTGTTTCTAGCTTTCATTGCCTTTAATTGCATTCTTTGGTATTTGACTTCTTGGTGTGTCAGATCCTGGGACTCTCCAGCAGGGCACCAGTAAACAGTGGGTGTTTACCTGTGAGCATCGGTGTGACCTGTTCGGCATCACCTCGGGAGACTGCGGCTACCACGGGGCAGGGAGGAATTCTCCAGGACAGCTTTGCTACCTCTTAATTACAGAGCAACCTCTTCGTTGTGCTGGGGCTTTTTAACCTGTTGTCCGCTATGCTCCTCTTCTCTTTCAAGCCCGAGCGAGGCTGGAAGGCAGCGTCGTGACTCTGGCTTCATGAGCACAGATCACTCTCTTTGAGCAAAGAGGGCATTTGGAGGGGAGGACAAAAAAAAATCTGATAAGGCCATTTGGGCTGTATGGGAGAAAACCAAGGTTTAGCAAAGTTTTGCCCGCTTTTGATGTGTTGACTCTTAGGAAAAAGTTTGGATGTGTTGCTGTTTCTACATACTGAAATAAGGCAGAAAGTGGAAAGCCTTCGCTACGTGCAGCTGTAGCAATGCCCTTTTCTCTCCTCATTGCCTTTATTAGCAGTACGATGCAGTTCAGCGTTGCAGGATGGCGCTGGTCGGTGTCTGGCCGGAGCTGTTGGATCCGGTGCAGCTTGGAGGTGCGGTAGGCAGATGCCAGGCGTTTGTCCCTGTCATTGCATCTTGAAAATCGCACTGCTCGGGACCAGCTGATGTCCTGTGTGCTGTGGTAACCAGTTCTCCCCTTTACCTGTGCTTTCCTGTCCTCCTGGAGGAGAAGTTTTATATTGCCTTGGATAAGTCACTTAAACCTCTCGGTACCTTGGCTGTCCCATCTGCAAAATGGGTATAAGCGTGTGTCACAAAGGCAGCGTGCAAAGCGTGGCTTACAACGGTTACTTCTGTCTTAATCTTTGCCTTTGTTAGCTTTTTTTCTCTGAAATGATTTAACCCCACATCATTTTGTTTTTCAAATGAGAATTGCTGGTGGGATTGAGGATGAGAAGAAGGGGGGAAAAGAGTCGTCTGGCTTACCTCACAGTCTGCGATGCCGGTTTGTTGTACTAGGAAATGCAAACATTTGAAGGATCTAGGAGTGTAAAATTTAACAGCCAGCCACAGACGCCGAAGGCCAGACAAACACGGGGAAGGAGCGTCACGTGGCTAACGGGGACTTGGCAAACCCCTAGGCCAGGGAAGGAGGGAGCTCGCCCCCAACTCTCGTGTTCGTTAGTTCAGGACTTTTTGTCTTTGTAGGTGACGTGCGCGGGTTGGGTGAGTTTTCGAGCTCTGCAGAATTGCTTTCTGTATATCCCTTATAGCTGGCGGGTCTGTCCCGGCGGCAGGGTCGAGTCTGTGCGCCTTGAGCCAAGATGTGCGGAAGCTTATGACCAGGCGTGTTTATTTTTTAAGAAGGCTCCATTTCGGGAAGCTGTTTCTCCTCCCACTGTTGTCTTTCCTGGAGAGCCCTTGGGCATCAACCGGACTCCTTGGGTCCTCCCTCCGACTTCTGGTTTGTGCACAAACCCAACCGATTTGCTGACCCAGACCTGATGGGGATCCTTTCCCGTTCAGAAGTCTTCTGCGGCTCGGTCAGGTGCTGCTCGCATTGAGCAGAATATAGCGAATGGTCCGTACCATGGAAATGATTGGAGTCTTACAGAGCTCCGGGAGTTCAAGTCTTGTTCAGGTGTCAAAGAGCTATTTAACACACACATCTCTGAGTTTATCTCAATCTGTTCTGTTTGTATTCATTCTTATTAAATTCTGGGGTTTGGGGGTTGGTTGGTTTTTGTTGGTTTGTTGTTTTTTTTTTTTTCTCCGAGTTAAGCACTTCAGCCTCTATTCATTCTCCTACTTCTTTGTTTCCTTTCCTTCTCTTCCCCCTCCCTCCCCCCTATTTTCTCTCCTGAAAGCACACCAAAACCATCAGTATTTTGCAAGAAGAAAGGAGGTTTTGTGGCTGGTTTTGGGTGACCCTCCAGGTGAGGCACTTTAGCCATGACTTGCCTCCTCGGAGCCATTGGCAAGTTTGGTGTTCCAGGTGATCCGGCATTAAGTTAAAGCTCTGCCGGAAAGCCTTTACTCCTGCCATGTTTGGAAGAAGAGTTGGTCTCCAGTTCCTTTAACAATTACAAGGTGACTAACAACTTGAATGCAGTTTCCCTGCTAATTTGCAGTGCCCTGTAGTAAACTCTGCTGTGGCATGAAAGGGGTCAGTGTGTGAGCACTTTGTCTTCTGGTTTTGGTGTCTTGTGCGTCACCTTCTGTCTTGGGCTTATTCCTGTATAAACACAAATCAAACTAAATTACAAGTCATGCCCAAATCTTGCTGGACCCAGTAGCCCAAGCCATGTGGATGGAGAGGTGGGCAGCAGTCCACCGCACTCCCAGTCATCCGTAACAGCCTGGGCTTTTTGCTGCCCTCGCTCCAGCCGTCTGGATTGGAGCTGGAGGGATAGGAACAAAACGAAAAAAAAAAAAAAAGCTGATAAAAGAGCACTCCCACAAGGCAGGAGATAAACCCTGACATGAAGTAAACACCATTCCTCCCCCTCTGCCCCTACTTCCAGTATCTTCAGTTGAATATAAATGGGTATTTAAAAAGTCAGGTACCCGAAGAAGTTTCTGAAACCCCTGGTAACAAGTGAGGCTGTATGGTATTTTCTTATTTTTGCACCCCAGCAAGTGAAAATAACTCCTTGCTGCTTAACTGTGTAAGTAATGTGGGTAGCTCCAGCAGAGAGTATGGAAATGGATATTCTGCCTCACCTGCTGGGAAGAGGTTCCGTGAACTCTTTTTATTGTAATGACGAATTCTTTAGCAGTAAATGCTGTTACTCCCAAGTTCTGACAAAAGTGAGTAACAACCACTAAGAATGTTAGGTGGCACCTCAAAATGGTGGTTATTCTTTTTTCAATCCTACTTGAGGGGAGACCAGATGAACACTGATAGCTGTGGAAGTAAGAGTGAGCTGATCTCAAGGCAGTGTATTCCCCCCCCTTCTCTGTTAAATGTCCAAAATAGGTGGGAGTTTATGGTGGGGTCTTTGCGTTAACGTGTGAGATTGCTGAAGCCTTTAGGCTTATTTTGTAGCTTTTCTATGGGAAAAAAAAAAATGAAGCCTTGATTGTGTTTTCAGTTAGTCCTGGAATTGATTTTTGACATGACCCATCTCATTCACTTTGGGGTACAAATACCCAATTTTATGACCTATAAGACTGTAGGAATTAGCATTCAAGAAAGCTTTTCTTTAATTCACTACAACGCTTCCAGCTGAGTGATGCTGGTTAACTTGCTTCTTGTTTCCTAACTTGATCTAGATGGAGAGACTCTTGTCAGTGCTGGCTGCTGAAACTGCATCTCCCGCACCAGACAGTTACCCCACGGCGGGCGCAGTCGCTAGCAGCAGGTTTTTCTTAAAACAGTTTTGTGAATGCCCAGAGCGTGGCTGGACCGAACGGAGCCCAGCGCCAGTATGGGATGCAGTTGAAACAGGGCAAGCCTCGTCGCGGTGGCAAAGTCACTTTTGGGACTGTTCTGTAGGGGAAGTATTGCTGAAGGTGGTCGGTGGTGGCTTTTCTCTTAGTCTGATTTATGCTATAAGTACCAAAGACTTCCCAGATCCTAAAATGAGTCAGAAAAATGAATCATTAAATTTCATGCTAATGCTGATTTACCTATTGGTGTAAGTAGGAGCAACTTCCTTGCCATGGCCTGTTAGCTATGCCCAGTATGTTCAAGTAGCCATGTGATCACAGGCTTTGAAATGCTTGCAAGAATTAGAGGAAGTAAACCGAAGGCATTCATATTTAATAGGATCTTAGAAAATCCTGTCTCCCACAGAATTAGGTACCGTGGTCGTGCGTGTGTCCCTAGCGTTGCAGTACGTACAAACACGCTGAACCACCTATTGAGGTTCATACACAATATCAAATTTTCTGCTTTTCACTGTAAAATAGTGAAATTACATACGTGCCAATTGCAGGCCCAGCACTCTGTAGGATGCTGTTGAGCATGGACTTCGGAATTTGCTTTCTGCTGGCTGGCTTGTTTGTTTTTAAGGCTTGTGAGACGTCGTCTTTGAAAGCAAGTCCCTGGTTGTTTCGGTAGTGGAAGAACCCTTCCCTCGCAGCATTGCTGCTTGTCTCTGTGCGCTGCCCGTGCGGGGCATCCGTGGAGCTCCGCTCCGTCCCGCTCCGTCTGTGTCCGGGCTGTGCTGGTGAAGGGCCGAGGATGCTCTCTGGGCAGGGTCCCTCCTTTCTGGGCCATGCATGCACTAGGGAGAGCTGTGCCTTTAATGCCTTCATTAACTCTATAAATGGGATAGGAATTGATGTCTTTTAAGCTTTTTTTTTTTTTTTTAAATTCAAGTTTAATTTCATAGTCAGGGGGAGGGGGAAGGAAGATGACGTTTGTAACAGCTTTGCTATACCTACTCCGGAGATGGTACTGCGAGAAGACTGGCTCATGGTGTAGCTTTCTCTGAGAGGAAGAATCCCGCTGAGGAGATGACATTCCCCACAAAACTTGAAGAGTAATCCGTGTGTAGCTTTCGGAAGCTCAGCTCAAGACTAATCCGGGTTGGCTATGCGTAATAATTCTTATTTTCATTAAAGTTACGCTCCAAGTAGTAGGTAGCATGTACAGTTAAGGCTAACATTAAATTAATGTCGCAATTCGTGAAAGGCTGCTGCTCCGTGGGCTACGACGGCAGGATCGAACAGGAGGATCATCACGGAGAGAAACTTCTGGATTGCTCTATCGATAGGTCTGGATATATTTTGCAAATCCTGTTTGTGGGAAAGCTTAGGAATAGTCAAGACAGAAGCAGCAACGTTGATCAGTGGCAGAGCGCTCGGGACGGAAGGCACAGTGTCTTTGGGGTGGTCTGGCATACAGCACGTGTGGAAGGGGTTCTGTGGCTGGAAAAGCTCCAAAATTCTCCCGTGTTCTGAAGAAAGCGAACTTTTTGCTTGACCCTTTTAAATAAATATCGCGAGCTTTGCGGTGGCGATCGCGCGCTTCTCGGCACTGCGGGAAAGCTGGGACCTGGGAGGCAGAGTGCACCTCCACGCTGCTACCTGCAGCCTTTGTTCCATTAGGCTGTGTTGAAAGTATTTCAGCTTCTGCTTTTTCTCCTTCCTTTTGCAAAGGTTTCCAGGGGGGCATGTATTAATTCCTTTTGCTGGACCAAAACCTGGTTTTAAACCTGAAGCTGATGGTTTAACAGGAACTTGTAAGCGATACAAGTGGCTTGGGGAGCAAAAGCACGTGAATCATGTTGGTTAGGACCTGATAGGTAACTTATTTCTGTGAGGTGCCTGAGAATTATGGTGATGAAGACTATAGAAGTAATTAAATAAGACTCATTTTAATATTGCGCATGTTATTGATCCCTTAGGCCATTTAGATACGCAAACTTGATAAGGAGATCTCCTTTGCAAGATGCTGCTTGGTGTAATTGTAACACCTCTGGTTGTTTTCTACCCAAAACGCCCTCGTGTTTGTGTGGAAGTTGGATGTTGTTGTACAGAAAGCCACTGAAGCAAGAGAGCGCCTAAATCTCATCTTGCTCATCCTCAGTGTCCGTCTGCTTTCTGCTCGTTCTGGGCCGAGGGACCCTTACAGGTTTGTTACCAGCGGTTAGGCTTGCTCGAGGTTAAAAATCCCCCTCGGTCCCGCGGCTGATAATGACAGCTCTTATTTCCTTTTCCCTTCCAACGGCAGGACCAGGGGCTAAACGTCAGCCCCACGGCCTTCGTGTTTTCGTGCAGGCGTGGCTGCGTGCGAGCGTGGCTGGCGATGCTCGGCGCGCAGTGCTCCCCTTTGATCTCAGGTGGGGGATGCAGTGTGCATCCAGATCAAGTTTTGTGTGCCGAGGCTTTTGAATTAATTAATGATGGTGGCTGTGCTCGGCTTCCCCTGTAAATAGGTGTGGCCGCTGGGTCCCTGCCAAGTTGCCATTTCATTCCCTTATTTGGATTTCTGAACGGTGTCATTCTCTACACACACCCTCGGTTAGGTTTTTAAATAATATAGTTGGGGAAACTAGAATTGCTGCTACAAAATTATTAGCTTATGGGTTATTAACGTACTCCTACAACTGAGATTAAGAACGTGTCATTAGTGGAGGATGGTATCTTAAGCTCCCTAAAAAAACTTTTTTACAAAAAAAGGTTAGTGCTGTGTTTCCAGTAGCTGATGCTGAAGCCAGGTAGGCACAAACCAAATTACTCGGGAGGAATCAAGTTATCCTGTTTTAGTTGATGCCAGGTTGCCCATTTCAAGTCACTGGCACTTGGTGAGCACAAACTGCCCTGCAGAGCACAGCCAGGCCTCGCTGCAGCAGCGAGCATTGGCGAAGCAGCTGAAAGCAAGCCCTGAACGTGGCATTCCAGAGCAAACCCAATGCATACAAACCCCACATCTTACTCGATGATGGCAGTAGAACAGATTTTTCCACCAGAGCTAGAAATAACAATTTGCCACCTGCTTTTTTTTTTTTTTTTTTAGTTGAACGTTGCCGCTCATTTTAGTCTCCATCCCTCCTAATGAGCGATCCAGAGCTTTCCAGTCTTCTTCCTTGGGGTTGTTGGGCACGGGGTGAAAGAGGTGATAAATTCATGCACACATCCCTCTTCTTCCCCTGTTTAATATTCCGCCAAACAGTTCTGCAAATGCATTTCATAGTGCTGCCTCTTTGCATAGAAAAGAGACACCCCCTTCCTCTGTCAAAAATACATTCTACATCTGAAAACAGAATATAGTAATTCCAGTTCTTAAAAAAACATGTTTATACAACAATCCACAGCGACCGGCACCTTTAGGCGATTAGATTGTGCTTTGATTAAAACCAGTTGATTGCAGCTACTCCGTGGATGGAGGAGAGCTGGACCAGCTCGGTCCTCCTGAAGGAAGCGTGGAGCGTCTCTGTCCTGCAGCGGCGTTGCGCTGGATCGCTCTGGACGACCCAAGGTGTGAGTGATAGGAGCCCTTCCATGAATCCAGGAGGTCTTGGCACTGGGTGAGGATCGACATAACTGCCCATAAATACAGAGTAACTGAAAAACAGCTCAAACTGCGCTACGTATGAAACAAAGAACCCCCAAACCAAACCCCTTCCGTCTATTTTTAGCTCTTCTTGGTGTTCTCTCCTTTTGCTTAACAGTAGATACTACAGTTCCTCTTCTCGAAGCGGGCGCTGCTTTGTTCGTGTCTGCTGCTTGGCTGCTGTCTCTGACATGCAGGGTGCTTTTTGTTGTTCCTGCAAGTCAGCCTCTTGCAAAGATTTTGATTTAATGAGTCAGGTCTACCCATAGAGTAATTACGAAGATTAACTTGGATAGATGCGAAACAGATGTATAAAACTGTTTGGACCTGGCTCCGATGCAACCTCTTAATCAGTGGTTTCATCCTTTCTCTGACTTAACTCCAGTTTCACAGTTTAAACTACTAATTCCAAAATTAATGACAAATAATATTTTCTTTCTGTTTCACTCATGGACTTTCCTAATTCTTTATCGTACCTCTCTGTTGCTTGGAGTGAGAACATGGCGTGGCTTAGATGCTTCTGTATAAGGGAATGCAGCTCTAAAAACCAAAGCAGAACAAAACTGGCCTACCCAAAGGGTTGCTCTAACTTTATCTCGAAACAACCAGCTTTGGTAGCTCATTTTATAACACATTGCTCTTGCTTTTGTGAAACTGAAGTGTCTTGGAGCAGTTTCCCGTGGACTTTTTGGGGAATAACTGTTTTTTTTCAGAGATTTGCTGGAGAACCTGGCCCACCCCCATCTGAAGACATAAACTGTGTTATGAGTGAAAAGCAAGCGGCGTGCTTGTGTCTGCTAGAGCCCGTAGTGGTGCAACCCTAGACAATCATGGGTGTTTCTATTCATGAGTAGCCAACCAAATCGTGATCTGGGTATTTTGAGCCTGCCTGATCTTCTGAATCAACCTGCAGAGAAATGCACTCCATTTTGTGCTGACTTGGGACTCCGCAGGGCTCGCCAGTGTTGGCGTTTTCCACGTAGCATCTGTAAACTCTGTTGCATTTGCTGCGGGCGCTTCAGCGTTGTGAACTGCTGACCAGGACAGCAGTAATTGGGTACTCCAGGCTCTGGTTACAGAAAGCCAGATTTGCAAGGTCTTGAATAGCAAGGCTTCCTGGAAGGGGGGAAAAAAAACATCGCAGTTAGTGTTGATTTTTCTTTCTGAACAGCATTATTGGAACCTCTTTATCTTTGCATCTTCCCGGCACCCACACTTGACTGAATTCTGGCCAATCTCGGTAAAAGCACGGGCAGATTGCGGGGCTTGTTTGGGGAGGGAGGAAGGAGCTGGGTAATGTAATTACCACTGAGCTATTCCAGACTAAGGAACGAGAGAAGTCAAAATGCACTTGCACTTTGGTCTCAAAACAGTAAGTTTTGATTGCAAGAGATTAGATTATACCAGCATTTTTCAAAAGGCTCAGCCTGGATTTTCTGCAGAAAACTTACTCCGAGATTTCCTGTTTTCTTGCACATTGGTGTACGTGAGCGGCGGGATTCGAGAGGGCAGAGCAAAGCTGAACTCTAGTTCTGCTAAATTGGTGTCAAGATCTGTAGGGAGAGCGGTGCAGCTGGCGTCATTAGTAGATGATACTCTCCCAGATCCAGAAGCAAAGGCAGGGTTTCTCCTTGAAGGCCTGCGTGCACTTCCATGTGATTTGGCAGCCCTTGGTATCCACTTGGTCTCCAGTAGAGAACAAATGCTGGAAAATAAGTGTTCTCCAAAAGAAGGATGTGCTGGGGTGACGTGCTTACAGAACAGCTGTCGCCAGTAAGTAGTTTTTCTATATCTGACTTTCTGCTGCCGTCTCAAACCATGCCCTCGCCGGCTGGCGCAGCGTGTGATCCCCGTCTACTGACCGGCTTAGCTAAAGGGTTACTGCAGCCCCTGGCTTCCCAGCCCGGCATTGATCCGAAGGGTGTAATTAGAAATGGTATTGATGGCCCGGCAGAGGAGGCGTCCGTTTTCTCTCTGGCGCAGGAATTCAGGAGTGCGCGGGAGAGACTCTTAATTTGTAACAGGTTTGATTTGCAATCTGACTTGTGCACAATAAACGGGTAGCGGTGGTGTTAATGAGCATCTGAAAGGAGCTTTTTCCCGTCCTACAAGGTGGCACCTCACCGTGGAGAGGCTAAAACTGAAGAATGGGTATGCAGGGTGTTCAGGAGCTTTCCCCTGAATCTTCAGGCACATGGAAGTTAAAAAGCAGTGCTTGAATATTTGGACAAATACCAGCGTATGCCAGGTACGGAATGGATCGGCACATTCATAACAAGCCTGACAAGTGCTTTTCCTCTCCGTGATGGTTGCTTACACTGCACTGAAACGTGCACCGTGCCTATTGCTTCGATGGCTCTTCCTAGAATTCTGTTGAGTTGCATGCAGGGAGAAGTCTCTGGTCTTGGAGCATGTAAAAATTCTTTCAGCTGATATTTTGGTGCTTAAAAAACCCAATTTGATACTTTTGTACAGCTTCGAGTTCTCCCTGGAGATCAATAGTTTGAAGGCTTTACTCCTTGTATTCAAAAATGTTCATGAAAGTAAAGCCTGAACACATGACGCAGCAGCTAGCCCCTTCTCTGTCAGTGTTTGAATCGCAATGCGACTCCTTTTCTCTGCTGACCAGTTCACTCGGCCTTCCAAAAAGTGCCAGAGTTGCCTTATCTCAGTAGTTTGAGGAGGTATATACAGCAGAAATGCTGAACTGTGGTACCTGTGTCATAGTTTCCATGCCTTAATCTTCTTAGAGAACCCGTAGCCTAATTCTGAAAACGTAATGTTTTGCGGGCTAAATCTCCCTTGAATTGTACTGGATCGTAACTCTTCTAGATAGTGTCGATGGGATTCAGGGATGTTGATAAAAATGTGGTCCCTGGTATTCTCATCTACAACTTCCATCATCATTTCATAGAGAGGAAAAAACATTCCTGAGTGACAAAGCAGGCTCTGTGCAAATAACGTGGTCCCTGTTCTGGTGAGTTAGCGAGCAACACTGCTCAGTCCAGCGCCTGCTTAATTTCTTGAACATTTCATTTGCTATGGTTTTAAAAAGTTGCTGTATCGGAATGAGAGCCGCAATTCTTTTTAAATGAAACATCAAACCTTTGAAAGAACTTGAGAGTGACGGGGTGCTGAAGTCTTGGTCCTTTCGAATGCTGGAGGAGCCGATGCAGGACCCACGGGACGGGTGGTGCGCGGCGTCCCCGGGTGCTGGCAGAGCCGGTGCCCTCGGACGACAGCGGCGTTGCACCGAAGCACACCGTGCACTGGCTGGGGTGTCCGGCCGTGCCCTCCTCTTCTGCAGTGACTTTTTCTGATGGAAGCGCTGTCAAAACTCAGAGCTGTTGCTGCTTGGACGCAGTTTCGCTTCCGAGCATTAACTGTTTGATTGCCTGCTTCCTAGGAGGTTCCCTGAATAGACGCTTTAAAAGCGAATCTTCAAAACATTTTTGTAGGCAATTTAACCTTTTTTCCTTAGCGGCGTGTGCTGCGAAAGCAAGCTTCCCATCTTGGAGGTGCAGGAGAAGGCTAAGCCAGGGATGGAGCCAGCCACGGAGGGACGGAGTGTGGGAGCCGGAGCGGGACCTGGGGCCGTGGTGCCCACCACCTCCCCGGGCAGCTCGTGGGACCCCGGCTGTGGGGTTTCAGTGGAAACTTCCACGCGCTGAATGTGGGTCAGCACGAGAGGTGGCCCTGGTCCCACGCTGCCAGCATCCCGTGGCACTGAAGCGGTTAAACTGCTCTTCTGGTGTCCTTGCAAGATGAAAACTATTTTAGTCCCATGACACGAGCACTATGGGAGTTTAATGCTACAGTTCATTAAAAATGGAGGCTGGCCAGAGCCTCAGGAGTACGATTCCGTAGCTTCGGCTTCCCACGTCCAGGGCACGTCAGAAGGAACGATCTCGCTGAACTCCTCCAAAACACGGGGAGCACTCTGATGCAAGGTTGCCGCCGAGCTCATTCGCGTAACCGTATTCCCCTCCGTCGGGGAAAACTTTCTGCAAAATGCAGCTCCCTCTGTGCTGGGGGGGCCTCGTGTGCCACCCTCCCGGCAGAGCTGCGCCGGCTTCGGGCAGAGCCGATGCCTGGAGGATCCTCCCCTCCCATTACGACCTTTACCAGTCCCGTTCAGCAATTATCTCTACCAGGCAGAATAATTCCTTTTTTTTTTTTTTTTTTTTTTTTTGTTTTTCTTATCTTCCCCCCCCCGCAGTGTTACAACTTGTGGCTTCCTCCTCGCTGCACTGGTGTCGTAACTCCCAATCCCCGTGGCTGTGCCGTAGCACTTGTCGCCGCCCGGTACGCGGTGTGCGCTCTGTGTGTTGCTTTTTGTCGTCTTCAGCGATGAAGAAGCGTTTGTTCGTGTCCAGGCCAGATGCACGAGGAGCAGCATGGAAGCGCTGCCGTGTCTGTCGGGTTTTATAGCCCTGCTGAAGGCCCTGAAGTAGCTATTGCAATGGTTTTCAATGGATTTCTAATTAGAAAAGCATTGGACTAATAGGATGAGCTATAATTAGCAAGACCTGCCCTCTAGATAGCTAATCGGGGACCAGAATACAGTTGTGTATCCATTCATTAAGTTTTTATATCTGCACTTTTTGTAGCAATTTGTTTAACCTGTTGGAACCTTTTGGGGTGCTTAAAATAGTAAAACGGCGCAGACATACTGGGCGCGATCTGCCAGCTTTTGGGACAAGGTGACTTCTGTTCTTGCTGGAGTTGGGTCAAGGGGGGCAGTTTGATCCTCGGGTGGGTGTTGGAGGGGTGACCCTTTACGGCCCTTATCCAGAGAGGAGGGCTAGAAGCCGGCGAGCTGTTGCCCTGCCTTCTGGACAAAAGAAAATAGCTCTGCAACTTTTTGAGGAGGGAAATGACTCAGTTCTTGGTGGCTTAGCAGAAATAAGAGGCCGAGCTTCCAAGGAGTTGTCTTGGCAGCCAGTGTGCATCAATTACTGTGCTCCACCTACAGCCCAGCGCTGCTGCCGTCTGCCCCGAGAGCCGACACCGGCGGCGTGTCAGCGCCCTGCGAGACCCCGCTGCTTGACGTTGTGGCTGTCGAGGGGTTATTCGTGTGGTGCTGGGTGAAAGCAGGCTGTGATGAGGGGCGTTTGACTGGGCTTCTGCTGCCGGCACAGGTAGCTGCCGATTCAGCATGGCAGAAGTAGTTGATTTTTTCTAACTGACCAGTGTACACTGGCTGTGGGTTTCTTCCCTCAGTGTTTTCGCAGAGAGGGAAGGTTTGGATATCATGCGCTGTATGTACAGGCTCATAAAAGGATTTTTGTAAAGCGTAAGCGAGTGTGGGCCAGAAGAACTTTTTCCGGAGTAAGAAGCAGATAAACACATGAGCATGTTCCTTTAGAATTATTTTTATATGCTGTCATACAGGATAAAAACTTCGTAGAGAAGTCCTTTCCCCCTCCTTTCTCTGCTTTACGTGTAACTTCATGGAAGCTTCTGCAGGGAGCGGTGATGTGGTCCTGAGTACGACCAGGACCAGAGGGACAACTGGCTTCATCCGTGTTACGGGGTGTGGGCGGTGGTGGTACCCCACCAAAACCTCCCACTGGGCTTAGCCAGTGCATCCAGCTTGGCGTTAAAATTTGCTGTGATGTCCTTGAAGTGAAAACACCAAATTGTCACTAAATTGCTGAACTGAGTCCCCGTGCGTGAGCATGTGTGTGACTGCGGTGTCACTTCCAAAGATGACTTTGCATCTCTTGGTGTTCCTGCTACTTCAGGAGTGCTGCCGCCATGGAGGTAACTGAGCAAACACTGCCTTGTTCACGGCATCTTCCTGGCTACTGAAGTGCTTGCCCAGGGGGCTGCTGGCTTGTTGGACAAATTAGAAGCTGAAAGCAGCTGAAAACCTTTATGAAACAAGACTTGGGTCTGCTGGGCCATCTTGTCTAGGCTGTGCTCCTGCCTAGAAAGGTTGGACCAGGTGATCCTTGAGGTCCTTTCTGACCTGGTATTCTATGATTATTTGGGGTGGTGGTGGGGTGTGTGTCTTTAAAGCACCATGCCATTTTAGCTAGTGTCACAGTCAATTTGGGAAAGGGCGAACGAAGGCTTTTTATGAAGATGTGTCTTCAAGTGATGCTCTCCTGGATGTACACATCGACCAGTACTGCTTTTGTCCAAAAAGTAAAATGGGGAGGTGGCACAGCAACTGCTTTGACTTGCCCGGAGCAAGCTCCTGTGGTACCGACCGTTGGGATAAACGCAGGCCTCTTCTTTGAGGGAAACTGTCAATTAGAAATGGGAATATTGGTTCCAGTGGGTGTTTGGGTCAAAGCAGAGATAACAAGAAGCAGTAGGTTTCCTCCTAGAGCATTAATGTAAGAAGCAAAGAACAAAAGAAATAGAGAGTAAGAAAAGTGGTAACGGCAAAATATTTTTGCACGTGCTTTTGTGTTTAATCTGAAAGCATTTGAACGCTAGCCTGATTCGCTGTTCCTTTCCTTAAACTGATAGGACGCAGTCTTCTCATCTTTCACGTGGGTACCAATGTCTAAGGATGAGCGTCTCATCGGCAAGCACGTGTCGGGTGAAGGTGGTGGGCATGTCACCGGTGTACTAACCAGCTTGTCTCTCCCCTCAGGATCCTCGCTGCAGTCACTTTCAGCCAGTTGGCCCGGTCAGGATCCCACCTGGAACCCATGAACTTCACTGACAGGTAGGAGTTGTGAATAAGATGGAGGACGAGTCTCTAATATTGCCTGGACACCCCCTCTTCTCCCGCTCGGTACTGAAAATGGGGGGTGGGCTGAGAGGGTGGAATTGTCTTCTGGTCTTTGGCAGCTCAGCTCCTGCCTTGTCCAGGAGGACAAGGAAGAGCTGTAGAGGAGCTCCGAGATGAAACTCGGATTAGGGTTCGGTTGCTGTGCCTTCCACTTAGCGCTTAATCCACACTCCGAAGTAGGTAAACCTGCCTAGTTTACTACAGGACAAAGAAGTTTCAATTCCCTTTAGCTGGGCATTTACAACAGCTGCACAGTGTTGTCGGTCTTGAACACGAGGAGAAGCAAAAGCCAGCGTGCAGAAATTCCTCCCTTGAGACCTCCTGTATATTTTGATCGTTTGTGCAACCCCCAGAAGAAAAATTGTGAATGGCAGTGAAATTTCTGCAGCTATCTTGTAGCACTGGCAGTGCTCTAGTGGCGTAGCTAACGCAAAGCTCTCCTGATCAGCTGTCCGTGATGGTGCTCACCTGCCCCACTGCGTTGTCAAATGAAGCGGTTTATAAATAGCAATTTAAGGATTTATCCAATTTTTTTTTTTTTTTTTCTCCAAAACACGTATTGCCAAGGCTCCAGTGACCAGCGTTAAGCATTTCTGGTCTTTGCTTTTCTTCCAGTCTCTTTTTTCCTGGTGTTGATGTGTCTGCTCATCATTTACTCATTTGATTTACTGTATTTCACCAGAGTCAGCTTCAGAACTAACACTGTGCAAGCCATGAGCACCACTGATTTTTTTTTTTTGTGGGATGGGGGGGGGGGGGAAAGGGGGGCTATTTATTACATAAGTTCCCAAATCTTGCAAAGTCGTGCCATCTTCCGTGGGACCAAAAGGCTAAATGAAATCATAAAAGCGCCTTGATGACATCAGTCAGGTGAAGGAGTAGCAGGGAGTATCCCACTTCGAGGTCTCGACCATAGTCGTGGAAATCTCTTAATCGGCTCTCTTGTTTAGGGAGTTATCGCCATAAAACGCCTGAAAAGCACAGCTCGGGGCCGTTGTAGAGCAGTGTGCGTAAATGCCATCTTATTTTGCCAATTCGACTTGTTACCCAAATGCTGCGTTTTGAACCATAATCGAAACTGGTATTTAACGGCTATCCTGCGCGGAGGAACCTCCGTGATTTTTTTTGGTAATACAAAGCCCAGACATAGTCATTAGCAGACTTCCTGCCCAGTAGTTTCTAGACAAAAATAGATCCATAAAACTTGGGGGAGAATTCAGGTCAAACAAATCCCTCGTGTTGTGGCTGGAAGTCGTACCCTCTAAAAACACCTCCTTAAACCCGAAGCGTTGGACCTTAGAATTAATACAATTTTAAAGTTCTCTTTAGAAGAACTAGGGTATTGATTAGTAAATAAGGAAATTCCTTGGTCGTTCAGATCTTTCTTTTGGTGCCTTGTCCTTTTTACACCAATTCCCTCTCTGATCGTACCCAGGCTGTATTAAATCATTTATATTGGGTTGAACGTGAACCCACAGCGTGGCACTTCGTGGGGAGGTGCTGAAGCTGGTTTGGATGCTGTGTGCACAGAGATCCTCCCTTCTCTTAAGTTTTTATAATGCAGAAAACCCAAGGAATTGCCTGTATTATAATATGCACAGCATGTGGTGCTGGAAAAGCTGATTGTTGTTGTGACTGAGTATTTAAAGATGCTAATTTTGCTGCTCTTGCATTAAAATCAATGAACCAACCTAGATCCCTTCTCTAATAAGAAGCATACATTAAATGGGGAGGGGGGGTGGAAGAAGGGGAAAGGATCTGATTGCAATCTACGGTGCCGTTACTTAATATTTAAATCTGTTCCCACCAAATAGAAGTTTAAATCGAGTTGTAGTCCTTTAAGTGGAAGGTTTTATTTTTGAGTCCAAATAAACACTGGATAAACAGTTTCTAATGACGAGTTAATACCCGTGAGGATCGATGTGCCTGGAGAATCCGTACCTTGAAGAAAGGCTGAGTCTTTCTCACCAAGGTGGAGTGAGACCGCGCCGGTGACTTTGAACAAAATGACTCTGATTTCGTTGTTCTTCTTCGGCTGCCTCGTGTGAGGGTGGCTGAATTCCCCCGGCAGGCTCGGGGGTGCCAGTGAACCAGCTCCATACCGAACCATGCAGCTCGTTCCTGAAAACTACAGCTATGAGTCACGGTCACAGAGCATGCGAAAAACTGGCAGCGCTTTGCAGAGCGAACCAGGGAATCTGTGTCATTGTGGCAGGACTGAGAAGTGAGGGCTGGGGTTTTTTTGGTTTTTTTTTTTTTTTTTTTAGGCTGAATACTCCGAGTGGAGAATAACAACGCTAGTAAAAGGTATTTAGGAGAAAAACCTGCTGGCGTTACACTGTTGTTTAAAAGGCTTTATTATAATTATTTTTTTTTTCCTAAGATCACCTTGATAGTGAATGCCTCTCTGAAGTTCTTGCAGAATTTTAGCAGATGACTGGATCGATTTCTACCAGCAGCAGCTCTTTTCCATTTACACAGCTACACATTTCATGTAATCTATGTGGCACACTGAGCTTTTGGTTAAGAACCACGAATGCTTGCTTCTCTCGTCGTTATACAGAGCAGCTAGATAGTGGTTACACTCCACACCTCTTTAATAAACGGGGCCAAACTCAGCCATAATAGTGATTTTTTTATTACTATTATTACTTAAGGTGAGTTGACGCAAGCAGCACAGAAAGGGTGACTCCTCGTGCCGTGGGACTTCACCTACCAAAGTCCTGTTTCTGGCCAAATACAGAACTTCATGTTTGTGGTGCTCAGGGCTGGACTTCAGGGCCTTTCTACAAATGTTTATCTGTTCATTTTAGTAAATATTTAGTCAAACCCAGGCTGAATTGC
The DNA here is from genome assembly GCA_017310255.1 of Butorides virescens. NCBI lineage: Eukaryota > Metazoa > Chordata > Aves > Pelecaniformes > Ardeidae > Butorides > Butorides virescens. The sequence continues at coordinate 37,438 of JADKXX010009694.1, read as the reverse complement.
TTCCTACTGCACAGTAATGACTGGGAGCAGTTGCGGCGTGGGCACGGCGTGTGTCGTAGTGCCCGGTCACTCGGGTGGGAGTAAAAGCGGCTTCTGCGAGGCCGGCGGTGCCCAAGGAGCTGCTGGGGGTGCTCCCCTCTGAAGCCGGGTGCCAGGAGCAGCCGTGGGGACGTCGTGGCTGTTTTCGGGACAGCGTAGGATTCTGGTACCCCACGTTTTGGCCATTTTCCTTCAGCCTTCATTGGGCTGGTATCCCTGAAATGATGCTTTCCCGCTGATGAACCGCTCTGCTGCTGTCCCTTGGCCAGTGGAGAAATTTCCTCTGCTGCCTGCAGATGCTTGGCACCCATGGCACAGAGGAAACTTCCGTGGGCTCCGTCTCCTTTTAATTGCAAGTACTTAACAGTCCTAAGCAAGCTCTTTTTTTTTTTTTTTTTTTTTTTTTTCTCCCCCCAAATGCTTAAAGAAGAGGGGAAGAATAATAATAGTAAAAAAGGGAGGCAAGGCTGCGCAGCCCGGAGGCCGGCTGGCGGGAGCACATGCAGCTGAGCAGCGTGGGAGCCCGGCGAGGGAAGGGTTAAGGGCTGCCATTTTGTTATGTAACACCCTTAATGGACATATCAGTGAATGGCACCAAAATGGCAGGGCTTAACCCTTGGTGGGCTGCAGTGCTCAGCCAGCCCGGGGCTGGGAGCAGCGGGTGGGCTGCGGAGCAGGGACCCTCCTCGCCTCCCTTCTGCTGGAGGGGGGGGGCTTCAGCACTTGCAGTTCTTTTTAGGTCTCATGGTATGGAAATAATGGCTGAGATAGCAAAATGATCAACCCACCTCTGGCTGCTCTTGCGCTTTTTGGTGACTTCATCAGGGGGAGGATGGATTTTTGGTTGTCCAGTTGAATTCAGGTGCAGGATGATGACTTTTTTTTTTTTTCCCCCAGCCTGCAAAATAACCGGTGTTCTTGTCCTACTGCTGTTGCATTAATTTAGTCTTTAAAAAATGAAAATCTAGTTCTTTCTTTGGCTTTCTAAAGTTTATCTTTCTAAATATCTACATGATAAGGTCATGAACTTCTCTGTGTGTGTATGCACATTTACACGACAGTAGTGTACAGACATGCACACGTATGTATGTAAATTGTAATGACTTTTTCCAGGACATCTCACTTCTGGCTTGATGATCAATGAGCACGTAGGAAAAACCCCCGCTTACGGCATAACGAGGAGATAAGCTCAGCTGAAACAGTGAATTCTCGTTGGAACTTTTTACATCCTGCTGTGAGAAATTAATTTCTAGGCATCGTGGGGAGGGGGCGCGTGGATGAGCCAAGGGGACCACAGGGGCTGCGCCTGCAGGAGGTCTGTCTGCTGTGCACATCGGGTCCGTGCTGGGGGCCAGGGACCCCTCAGAGTCAGAAAGTTTTTGATCAGCTGCCTTTTCACTGAGGGGCATTGAATGTGCCTTCACCTCCCTGTTTCTTCCTCTGTAACTTCATCTTTTTTTCCTTTTTTTTTTTTTTTTTTTTTTTTTTTAGTTTTTTTTTTTTTTTTCTAACCCTCTTTTTGCTGTAAAAGTTTCCAGATCAGGCTGGAGAAGAGGGTTGTTGATCTTTGGGTTTGGCTACCAAACCCAGTGCGTATGGCATGGCTGGATGGGTTGGTGTGCGGCTGCAGAGGGATGCGAGCCCGGCTGCAGATGGTCTGTGCCGAACCCCTCGTGCTCGCCAGCACCGCCGATGGCTCTAGCAAAGCATCGGGATGTAACTTTAACTTCAGTCCTTTTAACTTCAAACTACCAAGTAGTGCTAAACAGTGAAAAGCAGAGCTCCTTCTCTGCGAGGGGTTTGCTTGGGGTTTGTACGAGGAAGTTATAAATCACCAACGGGAGAGGAGGCGATACGAATAGCTCTGGATGTGATGTGGGGAAAAGTGGAAGTGTACACTACAAACAGCAAGCAAAGTGTGCTTTTTTTTTTTTTTTTTTTTAAATTGTGGTTTTGTCTTTGTCTTCATGCACCGTGTTGGTGTTCTCTGTGTGCTTGTGCATTGAACCTGTTTTGGCTGCTGCCCTTTGCCTCTTCACGCCCTGGTCGGGCAGCAGCCGGGCATGGCTCCTGCAGCTGCTTGGGTTTATTCCGGGCTGGACCGCACATCTGGAAAAATCAGCATAAAGTAGCTCATTTCCCAAGTCTTAAACTGGAACTTTGCGAGTTTTTCCCTCTTCTGTAACTTTTCCCTGCAGCGGCAAAAGCAAGCAGGTGATGGCTGCAGCATCCCCAGCCCTTGGCAAGGGGATGGGCCGTACGTCACGGTGTCCTATGCCCCCCTGCTGGAAAAGGCGCTGGCTGAGTTAAACCAGGTTTGTCTTCTTGGTCTTGCTGCCCTGCTCTTTGGAGGGAGGAAGAGTTTGGAAGATGGGAAGAGGGCTCTTCTGGCCCTTTTCCCCATGGAAAGCTTGCAGGTGGCATCACACGCGTGCACGATGTTGACCATAAATAGGTTGTGAACTCGAGTGGTTTTGGGTTTTTCCTGTTGTTGGTGTGCTCTGAAGGCGGTCGAGCTGCGTGGTGGAATTTTTGACAAGACTTGAGGGTGACCAGCGTAATGGCCTGCAGTCCGAGGAGTTCGCTGTGGTCTGTACGGCACGCTAACCCCCCGTTTGAATTGATCGTAGCAGTTAATCTGTACGGCAAGAGCACTTACAACTGAGCATTTGCTCTGCCCCGAGCGATCTCATTCCTTGTAATAAAGAGCAGAACCTTCCATAAAACTTAAAATTTACTGTGTAATCCTTACTGCCTCTTCTTTCTTTCAAATAAAAGGTACAGTCGCCTCGAACTGAAGCTGTTTGCTGTTCGTGTTGATCGGTTCCTGTTGCTATTAATGGTGGAGAACTAGAAGCGGGGATTTCGGGAATAGCTTTGGAAGTGATACGTTATCCTTGAAACAGCCTGGATGTTTTGAAACATCCAGCTGACTTACTCTCATCCAGTGGAATCAACGGGTGAAGGGTGCGATCTCAGTAAATCCAGCAGACTTAAGGGCTGGTCTCAGGGTGTACTGGTAGGGTGCTGTTTAATAGTGGTGGTGAAGTCCCACGGGATGACTGCCACGCTGTCCTCGGGCGCTGGGGATTGAGCGACTTGCCAGATTTGCCATCGGGGGGGGGAGTTTTCTTCCCAGGTGGGTTTGGGTTTCTCTTACCTCCTCCTGTCCTGCAAGGAGCCGCTCGCATCCTCTCCGTGGATCGGGACAACCCTCCCTGCTGGTGCCGGTCTCTGCAGGTGCACTCTTCCTCCTCCTCTCTTCCAGGACACCCGTCTGGTTTTAACCTTTTCCTAGAGACGTTGAGTTTAGGCTGGCTTGGGAAGAGTTTTGTAGTCTGCTGTGTGAAACATCCTGCCAGGGGCTCACCCAAACTCTACGCCTGCTTCTCGATGCCCGCGGGCTTGCAGGAGATGGGGGCCCATCAACCCAGGTGACTCCCGTAAAAGTCTCTGACATTGCCAGTTTTCATCTCTTTTCCTGAAAAGAGAGGCAGAACAGCCTTTCTAAAGAAAGCTGCCTGATTATTTTATCTTTTCCCTCCTCCCCTTCTCTCCGTGCCCTATTAATTTTCCTTTAGGTCTCTGTGTGTGTGTATCCATGTTAGCAAATTGTTTTCTGGTACTATTTCCTGAAAGGGATACAATTATTTTAAGGAGCTTGGTTTTAGGGCTCATCTACAATAAATATGATTTAATCACTGTTGCGGTAGGGGAACTGTGCAACCAGATCTCTCTATTGCAGCGTATATAAACCTTGAGCCTGTGCTTGCAATCTTCAGATTTAGCTGTAAAAATCTTAGTGCAATCTCGTCCCAAGGTCTTTCCAGTACCGTAGATCTTCGCAGCCTGCCCTCTCGGTTGTGCTACAGACACTCTTCCTCTCTCTAGCAATCGCTGTCCCCAGTCACTGCTTTCCAGCCTTCGTCGTCATGACAAAATGCTGCAAATTTTTAATGAAAACTGGGACTGAATTTTGATTTGCAGAAAAGTTCTCGTAGCAGCAGCACCGTTCCTTAAAGGAGAACAGAGGTGTCGCTTTTTGACCGCGTGAGTAGCAAAACCAGAGGGAAGCTGAGGCCGTTCCCAAGTAAAGTTTGCCAGCGTGATACGGGAGCGATGGTTACGGGGAGAAATGGCTGCGGCTGGTTCGTGAAGGAATTGCAGGGTGCCAGATGTGATGTCCTCAAGAATAAGTGATAGGGGTTTGCTGGAAAGGTACCTTGCACGTTCTCATCGGGGTGTTATCCTGTTCCCTCTGACCTCGGCGTTTGTGTACGAAGGGTTTGCCCCTGGAAATGCTCCGAGTGGGGTGCTCAGTCCCTGCCTCGCCGTCACTCCGAAATGAGCCGTCTTGGTAGCTGGGAAACAGTGGCTTGGTGAAGTATTCAGCATGCGATTTTGACCGCATTAATTTTTTTTAATAAAACCTAGCACAGATACAAGATTTAGATCCTTTCCATTGCTTGTGATGATAACGCAGGTAAGCGAGATGCTGCTGCAAGCGTGCGGAGTTCTGCCTGGCAGCTCTGCGTGTGATGTGCTGTGAAATGTCCCGGTCGGTACAGCTCACGACACTGCCTTTCCCCATCCCAATCAAAACTGGGAAAAACGAAGGAGAAGTAGTACAGCATCGTGTAAATGTTCTTCAAGTTTGGAGCCTGAGTGCCCGAAGTGCCGCTGTAGCTCTCGGATTGGCCCAGGCTGCTGGTGTTGCTGCTTCTCATCCATCCGAGAATATGGAAATACTGAAAATAAACCCAGATCAGGCTCTTGGGTTTTGATATTTATTTTTTCTTTTTGTCTTTTAAGGAGGTTTCCTACTGACTAAGCAGTCTTGCTTCAAGAAAGTCACTGTGATTAATAGCACATCTCCGTGTCCATACGCTGGGCGAGAGCTGGCCGGTCCTTTGCTTTAGCCCTGGGTTCGGATGCGTTTGCACCGAGGTCATGGGAATGAGATCGGCGATCGCCGGGCAGGCTGTCCCATGGCTCCTCGGGGGGGAGAAGCAGTACTCGTGCTGCCTTCTTGTCGGCAGAGATGCTTAAACCCAGTTCTATTGCGGTGCTTTGAGGGCTGTCTGAGCCGGAGCGGGGTTGGGAAGAGGCTGCTGCCTGTCAGCTGGGGTACGCCGAGCCCTGCCGAAAATCTCCGTGCCGCTGGCTGCCTGCCTGGGCTGGGTGCTGTTTACTCACTTTCATAAATACCAAAATTAACTCAGCCTTTCTGTAAAACACACCTTGCTTCCATTACTGTAAGTTCAAGCGCAGTCACGCTGTAAATGCAGATCAGCTGAGGGGAGGCATTTTGTGTATTGACTATGATTTTAGTCCCTGTTGCCCCCCCCCCCTTAAAAAAATACCCATTTCATCCAACACGTTGTGGAGAAACTTGTGGTCACTTGCGCAGGGCTTATGCTATCGAAATGGCAATTTCACATAATGCTTACGTGACATTGTTGAATAACGGGGTGGTGGGGGTGAGCAGAGGTTAATTATGTTGCATAATTATGTTAATCTCACGCTGCTAAAAACATTTCAAAGACTTTGTCCGACTGTCATGTGTTGGCCTTACTCTTGAAATCCTTTTTAAAAGAAGGAGGAAGGGGAAAAAAAAAAATCTGGGATGGGAAGAACTCTTAAAATAAATAAATAAATGGCTTAATTAATTAAAAAACGGGGGGGGGGGGGGGGGGGGGGATTTCTCTCCCTCCCCTCCACCCCATCCCATGCCACCCCCTTGGTGCCCAGTGTCCCCAGGCACCCTGAGGGATGCCGGAGGAGGAGGAGGAGGGATGCTCCGGGGTGCCGGCCGGCGGCAGGGTTAGCCCCGCTGCGGGTTGCCTGCCGCCGGCTCAGACTGGTTTCTGGAAAGTGCTTTGTCTCGCAGGCTGCATCCTGGGAAGGGTCATGTGGAGCCCAGTGATGTCATGGGATCAAAGCCTGACTCAGCTCCGCGTCCGATGGATGGGTGTCCGCAGGTACCGGAGTGCGGGCTGAGATGTCAGAGCCCACCAGGAGCAAAACTTCCCGCGCCTCCGGCAGGCGAGGAGTTAAGCCTGGTTCCCCCGAGCCCAGCGCTTCCTCTGCCGCCTGGAAAAGCCTGGCTCCTGCACCAGGAGGGGAGAAAGTCTCAACTTGAGTATTACAATGGCAGTGCCTTAGCGCCTGGCAGCAGGCTGTCAAGAAATATGGAAGCCTCTCCTCACGCAGGGTGTGGTGGTCCTTTTCCCCATAGTGTCTGGTTCCCGAAACTTGCAGTCAGGCTTAGGTCCTCAGAAAGGCATGGCAGCAGTCCCGGGGAGATCCTAATCTCCAATTTTGTAATTGCATTTATTTGCATGTGAGGCAAATAGATACATTCTGCCTGCCTTCTGGTAGCACGCCAAACTTTTTTTCATCGTGGGGGTTTGTATATTCTGTGCCCTAATGCAGGCTTTTTTTTTTTTTTTTCTCCTTCTAGTTTTCTCTTTTCCAGCTTTCTCCTTTCTAGTTTATGCTTGGTGGGGGTTGTGTGTGTGTTCTTGTTTTGCTTTTTGTTTGTTTGTTCTTGCTTAACATAAAAAGTGTCAGTACAGCGATGCCGGGTGCTTAATAGCTCCAGACTGAGATGTATTTTGAAGATAGGGTAAGTGAGCACGCTGGCAAAACCTTCACGGCTCTTTCTGAACTTCTTTTGCAGTAACCGCTGTACTTTGCCCTGTTTTGAAATTAAGGTGTTTTGTCCAACTTACCTTTTTCCCCCCGGTGTGCTTAACTCGTTTGTGTCTCCTCTCTCCCCAGAGCCTCACAATGACAGAGGAAGCATGCAGGACACGAAGTCAGAAACGAGCGTTAGAACGTGAGATAACGCACAACGATGTGGACAGTAAAAAAATAAAAATGGAGAAAGGACTATTAGGAACGGATATAAATGCTGAAGGCGACATGAAAATAAAAACAGACCCCGGAGCTGGAAAAGTGCAAGGATTATTAAAAAGCGGAGAGGTTAAAGCAACCATTAAAGTGGAGGTTCAGACGGGAGATGAGCCTGTGGACATGAGTACCTCAAAAAGGTGAGTTGCGACCTACGTGCTGCAGTTGCACTGTAAGGTTTGGGATACCGGCACCGTAAAACGCGGTCAGGTGGTCACTGGGAAGAAGTTTCTCTGCATCTTAAAGGTAGAGAGAATTAAAATTTCCCGTGCGTGTTGCTGCTCTGGCTCTTCACGTGAGATGCACCAGCTACTTCTGTGTAACTGCCTTGCTGATTCTTCCTCTGCAAGCTGCAGCGGCAGCTGTGAACAGCAGCTGAGTAAAGAAATAGGGCCCTGAATAGGAAAACGTACGAGTTCGAAAGAGGATGCACTTCGAGCTACTGATTGAGACTTATGTGAGGAAGAGTGGTTTGGCTTTTTTTAATTGAGCTGTGATATAGGAAAAATAATAGATGATGATTGTCTAAACAGGGGGGGTTTTAACTGCAACTCGATCCTTCCTGACAGAGCGGTATGAGCGGATAACGCTGACTTTATTCTTGAAGTAACTTGTGGATTTTGATGCTAGAAGTATTACGAAAAGACAGCACCTCCCTGCAGCAGTTCTCTGTAGGACAGACTTTTGAAAGTCCAGCCTCCTTACGATGTCTGAATTTCGACATCTGACAGCACGGGTTCAAAGTTCCTTATGACTTTGGAGAATTTCATTATTACAAAAATAGAAAGCTTTTCCTTCGACTTGTACATGAGATACGCACAGGGGTGGTTCTGACATACAGATTGACGGGCATCGCTTTAAAGCCAGATTCCAAATCTTCCGTCATACTTCTAATCCAGATCCTGGCTATACCAGGGTAAAAATTCTGTCAGAAATGCCGTGGCCCTGATGTTGGCCCTTCAGAGTCTTGCTTTTTTCCTTCTGGTGCAATCAGATCCAATGTATCGAGCAGGAAGCCTGGAAGCCTCCTTTATTCCCAGTTCTGACACCGGCTGATGTCGGAGTGGGAATACACAAGAACTCAGACCTGCCTGCCTGTGCAAAATGGCTTAAATGCTTCTCGGAGTAATAAATCCATGTTCGCTCGGATGCCGGTTGTTACAGCAGCGCAGATTTGAGGTGTGAAAATGAAAACACAAGATCCTTATCAACTGTGCAGGAATTACTGGGAGGAGGGGCACTTTAGGGTGCTATGAAGAAAAAAGGTGTCTTTGATGTTTAATGGCAATTCATCCGTAAACTTTTCCCAACTTTCCATGCTTTTCGAAGAGAAAGAACTTAGACTGCAAGAGCCCGATTGCTCTATTCAAATACTGCTTCAATATATGTGGAACAAGACCCCTTCCATCCGCGGGGTTGAGGGAAGGTGATCGTTCTCAGCTTTCTCCGTAAAACTTCACCCAAGGGACAGTTACCCAAGTTGCCCCATTTGACGTTTAGGAGGTGCTTGTGTCGTGCACAGCAGCAGCTCGTTGGGGTGATGGATGACTTCCACATCAGGCAGTTGTGTTGTGCTGACTGGGAGTAAATCTCTGAAGGTATCTTTTGGTATAATTGCTACCTACTAATTAACCCAGGTATGCACGCTGGTTTTTTGAAGAATATCTAGATTGCTCGTACCAAAAATTGAATAAATTAGAATCGGGTATTCGAACTCTTCTGTTGCAGTGCTTGCCGCCACATGCATAGGCTCTTTGTGAGTTTATAATATTTTTGAAATGCGTGCCAGTGTTCCTGCTCTGTTGGTGTCGGTCTCCGTTGCAAGGCGTGGTAACGGGATGATGAACCCCTGTTCTGGCTGGACGCTTAACTTCCCAGAGAGCATCTGGAACAGGAACACCTATTCAGATGAGATGAGAGAGCATCCTCTCTCCATACGGCATTCTTATTTCAGGTGGTAACAGGATAGTGTTGTATTCAGTTTCTGCAAGGAGGGAGTAGAAGCTTCCCCATACAAAAAATACACTTGCATAAGGAGGGAGTGTGATCCCAATTCTGCTGAAGTTAATAAGTATAATGAGGAATTTCATGAGGCTTTGGATAAGCTCTTCGGATACTGTTTGTAAGTTGGCACGCCCTTCACAATGCCTATTTTCATAAAATCCTTAATAGAGAGGAACCGAACCCTGGGTCATCTCAAATGACAAAGGGGAGCCCGCATGATTCTGCAGAGTTTTGGAAGTGAAGGCAGCAGCTTCCCAGGCTCTGGGGCTCTGCTCCTGCATCGTGGTGGTGCCCTTGGTCCGTGCGTGGCTCCGCTCCCGGAGCATAAACGTGGCGCTGAGCAGCTGACCAGCCTCGGGATGCAAATATTCCCAAGTGAATGCAATCCGAGTCTGAAGATGGCTGCGATAGAGCGGGAGCTTGTCTCTGGATGAGCCTGATCCCTTGCATGTAGAAGAATACAACGGGTGCTTGTAGGGAAGGCAGATCTTCGTTTCATAAGGATTTTTTATTTTTTTTTAAGTGTGGGACTTACCTTTCCAGACCTTTGGTCTTCAGAGGAATTTAGCTTGCGGATTTCATAAGACTTGTGTCTTTAAAGCAGTTGGGCTGATTTTCTGAGGAGATGAAAAAAAAGAGCTGTTACTTAAAATGACTGAGCTGCTACAAAGTTCTTGGGTAAAATTTATGCTTAGTGATGTATGGTGCTTTGGCTTTTAAACTTCCTTAATGCTTTTAGAACTGAAAACATAATATTTTCCTTGGAAAAGGTGGCACAGCAATAATCACAGTTTAGCTGACTTAAAGCTGATTGAATGGATTATCTTTCTGAAATCAGTTGATTTTCAAGATTTGAAATACAAACCTGGCAATATCTCCGCATTAAACTTAAAAATATATTTCTTTTAATTCCCCCCCCCCCCCCCCAAACCTTGAAGTTAAATTTAAAAATAGGAGCTGGTCTGAGCACATTTTCTGATGCCAGAAGAAACAGAGGGAAGTCTGTAGTGGTAGAAGTCTTTGATGAGAGGTCACACAAGGCCAAACCAAAATCTTGCTCCTCCACATGGCGTTTTTGCAGCACTGGGAGCTAGCTACGCCGGCGTGTAATTATCCCAGACCTACTGCAGAGAAGGAATGGGAGGAAGGAGAGTCCTCCCCTCTTGATAAGGCCGTGTCTGGTTTGCAGCGGGGTGGTAAAACAGCGCAACGTTAATCACTTTGCTTGCGAATACACAGATTTACATCCATGTGGCTGCTGGAGGGAAAGAGCATGTGTCAAACCTGGCCGAATCTTGACACGTTACCGTGATTTCAAGCTCTGCTTTCCCCTTCCTCTGTTCTTGGTCTTTCCTCTGTTCGTTCCTTCCCCTCAAACGCCATGCGTTGAGCATCAGTTCCTTCCAGCTGAGGCTGGAGCCCTCCTTGGGTCGCACTGCCCGCTGCATCTCGTTGCGTTCGTTGTACTCCAGATTCAGCTCCCTTCATCTACAGTGCTCCTTCTGACCATTTTCCAAGGTTTGTTGGGGTTTTTTTTTCCCTATACAAGATGAAGCAGTTGCATAGACGGCACTGGTTAAGGTCATGATTCCTGGTGGGCTCACAGTGAGGTTTGGCAGAGACCACGACTGATCATTCCGGACACAGTCATGTAACTGGCTGGCTGGCTGGGAGCTGCTGTCCTCAGACAGGTCTACAAGGACAAACCGTCCTCTCTTCTGGAGCAAAAGCGTCAGGATCCTTCAGGAGCAGCAGACTGTTCTCCCACTTGGAGGAAAACCTTGCTCGTAAATAGGGGTGTGGGGTGTTCACAGGCAAGGATACTGCTTGACCCCAGGAGCGGCTGTGTCGTGCTTGGTTGCTGCGCTGCGCTGTCTTAAATCCTCAAAATTACCGTAACTCTCCCAACAGAGAACCTCGAAACACATTTCACTTCAGATTCTAAAAAGCGAGGCTTCTCAGTCACGCGAGGAAAGGGAGAGTGAGAAAATGGCTTTGTCACGGCACACAGACGTGATGGCGGTGCTGAGGGTGGTACTGTTAATAAAACACAGATACAAGAGTTGGCTTCTGTCCATCCATCCGTCCCCAGTTCTTGCTTTGTCTTGGTGGCAATCTCGGCACGAACGTGTCCTCTGTAAAGCAAACTGCAAAACCTTTTAGGCAGTTGAGCATCTTCCTGTTCTTCCTGTATGTTCTCTGTTTGCCAAGAGTGGTAAATTAGCCTATCGACTATCTTACCTGAATTAACTGTGGCTCGATCAAAAAACAGTTTAAGGCTGGCTGATAAATTATTCCTACAGATTTTGTATCGGTTGGGGTCTTACTTAAAAAACCCCAAACCAACGAACAACCCCACATTCCAAAACCACTGTATGTGTCATGCCATCTTCTCACATTAAGCTACAGAGTCTGGGGTTTGCCTTCCAACTGAAATCCAAGTCTGGATAAACCAAAAAGTCTGCATTTGATACATTAGGTTTATTTTCACAACTATGTTGTCTCCTGATGCGCGGTACCCACCAGTATCACACGTACCCACAGCTTGAAGCTCTGGCTGCTTGACGTGACGCCTGAGCTGGCCTGACTTGCACCGCTGCTTGTTTGAAAATGAAAGCCGTCAGGAAGGATGAGACCAAAGAGTTTGTAGGCATCCCTATAGTTCTTGCTCTCGGGCAAATAATCTGCCTGGACTCTTTAGTTCCTTTAATTTTAGGTCTTGCTAGTTACGATTTGCATGCCTGGCAAATGTTGCGCTGCTCTGGAACCTCGGAGCAATCGTGTTCTCTTTTTGTTACACAGGATAATTAAAAATAACATCTAATAGAAATTGTTTTGAAACCGTATGAAGGCTGGCCTCGCGGTTGTGCCCTGAATTTCCGTGTTGGGGTTTGGAGGCTGAATTTCAGTGCTTTGGAGGATTTTAGCTTGGGTTGGTTTTGGTTTTTTTTCTTAATCTGGCCAAATCACATTTATAACTTGCTAAATTACTGGATTTTACTCAGAAATTCTAACCCATTCCTGAGCATGTCAGGATGCAGCCTGCGTTGGCTGCCCAAACTCTCCACTTCACTGGAATTTGCTGGGATCAGTGTTCACGGCAGCGCTGGTGAGGAGCAATAGGCTCCTCTCCTCCCGGTAGCGAGCCTGGAAACGTGGCACAGATCCATACTTTAAACGTCCCGTTTGCTCCTGTGTGGTGTACCTGTGCTAAGGGACATTGTGACAAATTGATGCCAGAGTTCCTTGGGGAATCCCAGTGTTTTATTTTAAATGCAGTTTGATTAAAGCTCTCTTCCTTTATGTCCAGAGGAAGGGACAAAGTTTGTTTTGCTTCAGTTTCACACCCGTCACTGGATCCATTGCAACTTCTTTGATTTGTGTAGCTACAACCACTCCAGGGAGAAAAAAAAAAAAAAAAATCCCCACTGCATTGCTTTTTCTTTCCTTGTTTGTCTTCCTTCCTTGCCAAATATTTTTGGATGAGAATATACAAGGGATTGTTGAATGGACTGAGGCAAAACCGTTGCATATTTGCTAATGCAGATGAAGCTGTAGCCTGAGTAACAGTCGGGACGCTTCCTTCGGGTACCTGGGGATGGACGGAGCGTGCTGGGACACCGCAGGATGGGGCTGTGCGGGGCTCCTGCTCTGCAGCGGGGGATTTCGTGTTTCGGGTCAGTAGTTCTGTAACTTCAACCAAGTGAGCATCGCATTGATTTTTTATTTATTTATTTGTTTGTTTGTTGAGTGATCGAAAGGGCATTTTAGAGCATGGGTAAGATCTGGTCTGTAAAAGGAAGCTTATTGTGTGTGTGTGTGTGTGTGTAATGCTCCTGGATCATTATGAGCAAATGCACAGACTGTTGGGATAGGAGAGCTCTTTTGCTAATGTCGTGACGCTCTCCGTAAGCCGCAGCGCTGGTCCTCCGACATGAAACCCAGCGGTTCCTGGGTGTCTCCGTCTCTCAACCAGTGTTAAGTTTAAACTTTGCCTTCCCTGGCTGTGCTTTGTTGAAAACTCTGTCTTGAGGGAAGGTGGGTCTGTTAGCAAAGTTGAGTCCCACCTCGAGATACGTTAAGCCTGGGATGTGCCATCTTCCAGGCAAAAATGTAATTAAATCTTCCTCCACTTGCACTTAGCTGGGCCGGACCTCCAAGGCTGGATTCGGCCACCTGACCACCTTCTTTCCTCCAAATCAGCAAATAAATACACAGTGTCCCCATGGGAAAGTGGCCTTTTTGCTTGTTTTGGGTTTTTTTCTGGAGCAGTTGTTGTGCTCTGGATCGCTACAGGATGCTCCAAGACACCAGGGAAGACTCTTGACCAGCGTGGTGTGGCTGTCCTTGTGCTCTGAGGTTTTCAAAGCGGATATTGGAGGAAGCGTGGCCTTTTTCTCAGGGTGCTTAGTGACTTAGGAGGTCTGCGTTTGATTCCTTACACAAACTTTGTGCAAGGTCTCTGTTAATTGTATTTTATTGCTGTGAATGCTTAAATGGGTGTACGTAACTGGGCAGCCACCCCACTTTCATCTTCCAGTGCAGAGTCCCAGTGATTGAGACAGCGACACTTATGAAAGCTGAAGGCAGAATAATAGAACTATGTCTTTATTTAGCTAGAGGACATGCCCGATGGCTTCAGAGGATAAAGGTCGTAGTACCAGGGCAGTTAGCCCAAATTATTAACTGCTGGTGGCAGTATTTTTCTGAAAGTGGTGATGTTTCCATTGTCTTTCTTATTTTGAAACATCTGCTTTGGATTTTTTGCTTTACACACAGGCTAACAAAAGAGTAAAGCAAACTCCTTTTTGAAGGAAGATTGTTTTGCAGAGCTCTCATCTACGTTTCTGGAGTTCAACCTTGTGCCACCTCATCCACTGTGCAGTCGGTCGCGCTGCTGAGGACAGAAATCCCGTAAGGAGTCAGCTTTGTTGCTGTGGTCAATGTGTGTTGCCTTAAAAAAATATATAGTATATCCCCGCTTCAAGAAGAGTTTTCCTCCGTGAGGTCAACACAGCCTCAAAATTGGTGTAGGTAGATGGTCCTAAATTGATACGATTTTGGGGGAAATACATGATTTTAAAACTGAACGTGGTGCAGCTTTTATTAGATTGGCATCTGACAAGGTGGCTGTCCGGAATGTCACACAGAGCACAGCTTGCCCAACAGAGGAGTCGCACGGGTTCGGGGAAGCCCTTCGATGCAGTGCCATCAGGCTAGGGACGGGCCGTCCTGGCCTTGTCTCCTCCTGCCTCGCAGCCCGAAGGGAGGACGGGGTTTATTGCAGAGCTGTTGGGGGCAAGCTTTTATTTCCTAGCTCCAGATATCGTGTCGCGGTCCTACAAAACGGCTTTGGGCAGCTTTTCTAGTTTTGTGCAAAGCGGTGGCATCTTGCGTGGACGCTTTGTTTTGATGTTGCTCTCTTCTGAGCGCAAGGAGGTAACGGGGGGCGCCCCCCGCAGCGGAGGGGACCCCTGGTCCAGGCTGCTGTAGCTCCGTAGCGTCGGTGCTGGTGCTCCATCTCAGGAGGGGCTTTGGGGGAAGGTGTGTGTGGTAGCACGGCTTGGCCAAGCCACCGCTCTTCGCCTTGGCCGGGCAGACCGACGTCCATCCCAGCTCCTGGCGCCGTGGACGTGCTCGGTGGGCCGAGGAGGAACGTTTGCAGCAGCTCAGTCCAAGCGGGGGGCTGTGAGGTGCGCTCCCCCCCCTCCTAAATTTTGTGGTGTTGTTTTCAAAGCTAGAGTATTCGGATTGCTGATGAGGGCACACTCGCGTTGATCACACTTTGCTGCAGATGTCTTGTCGGTCTGCTATCGGCACGCGTCAGGATGAAGATTTTCCTCCTTGTGGCATCCCGGGAAAGCCTGGGGGCTGGCAGGCGTCGTCTTCCAGCCTGGCCTTCCTCCTCCAGCCTGAAAATAAAACTAGGAGGGCTCCAGTCCGGCGACTCTCTTGGGGCTTCTTGTTGTTGTTGTTTCTCCCTTTTCTTCTCAAAAAATGCCAAGCAACCCTTGGCGCGGGTGCCCGTGGCGGGCGGCAGGGACCCCCGGGTATGGCCGCTCCATTTTCTCTGCCGGCACCTGAGCCCAACCTCACCTCACAAAATGAAGGCCGGGCAGCACCGGCTGGGACCGGCCGTTGCCATGGTTTTTGCCGTGGCAGGTCACGTGCCCGGCGTGTCACGTGAGCCGGCGGTGGCCCCGTGCGGTGCGGGAGGGGAGAGCCCCGGTGCCGCCATCTGAAGTGGGTTCAGACGCTGCCGCCGCGGCCGGGGGAGAGCTGGCTGGAGCATGGCGGCGGCGGCGGCGGCGGCACGGCCCGGTTGGCAGCTCCCGGGTTCCGCCAACCTCCCCGTGCAGGATGGCCCGACGGCAGCCGGGGGGCTGCGCTCGCCGCTGCTGGGAGAGGGGGCGAAGCGTCGCCCCTGGTAGAGTTGCCGTCAGTAGCCGAATGAAACCCTGCGCCTCACCTCGCGCTCGGGGATGCGTTCGGGTTGTGACGCGTTGACCCCGTAGCTCTGCGCAGCTTCCCTCCCCGCGGGCCCGTTCCAGGGTGGAGCTGGCGAGAGGAGCCCGTGTGTTTCGGGAGCGGGCTGGTTCAGGTCGCCAACGCTGGCTGCTCCCATCCCCACGTTTATGTGAACCTCAGCTTTTTAGGTAACGTGACGGTCCGTGCTATTCATGAGGGATTTAACCTTGAAGTTGGAGGAGGAACGGTCAGCGCTTGACCCCCGCTGAGGCTCAGCCCTTCACGTGGAGCTGCTCCAGCTGCCACCCGAAAGGGGCTCAGTGCTGGCAAGCTCGGCACGTCCCCTGCCCGCCTGATGTTCACCGCTCTCGGGAGAAGTTTACCGAGCCAGCAGAGCTTGGCCCGACCCCGTCACCTCCCCGCTAAGAGCAACCCGAGCCAGTCTGGTGCGTTCGGGTGCAGGAGGAAACTGGAAACACTTCACCTGTGCCACTGTTCATTTTAAAACAGCCTCAGAGTTTAAGGGACTCCAGTTTACTGGCTTGCTGTGCCCTCTAGAGGACACTCTACTTTCTTCTTTTCCATGAGCGTGGAAACTGAATTTTAGAAGTTGTGTTTTGCAGTGTGTGAGGCTGGTTTTGCAGTACCCAAAATACCATTTGACCTGCCCTGAGCGTTCACGGAAGGGGGGCGCGTGGCAGAGCTTACCAGGGTACGCAGCTCCTCAGTGCTGTTACGCACTGGGAATATCCTTTGCATCACTAAATGAGATAATAAGGATTAATTTCTGTTAATCATTGAATTCCTAATAGATGTGGTGTATCAGTCAAGTCTAGGAACCGTTATTTAGTCCAAGAAGTAATTGCCTGATATTTAAAAGTAAAAAAACTCATACACCACATCTCTTATTTGTGAAAAACACAAACCACGCTTAAATATTCGCTTCATCTGGCTGGATACAAATTCTTTATGCATTTTGTCTAATGCATCAATGTAAGCCAGAACGCCCTCGCTCTAAACTTCACTGCCCCTGCTTCTGGCTTTGGGTTACAAGAAAAACAAAACGATTACTTGGGTTACGCTCTCCTAAAATTCTTGCTGCCAGCCCTTTCTCAAGCGCCGTTATCGTCTCCTGGGCGGTGCAGAAGACTTTGCTGTCCCATTCCTGTGAAGCTGCTGCTAAACCTCCCAGCCATCACAAGCTGCAAACCTTGCTCTGAAATACTCAGGCTTCGTCCTTTGAAATCCCAAATCCCGGAACCAGCGGCGATCTGCGAGTTACCAGTTTGCGCAGCAGAGGGGAGGCACTGGCGCCTGTTGTCACATCGCGTCATCTCTGTCCCTCTGGGTGCCCGGAGTTTAAGATTCTGTTCTTGTACGGTAATCGCAGGTGATGGAGCCAAGAGGTGATTTATTGTCAGGAATTCAGGTGGAAGGTGCAGCCATTACTCAAGACACTGAGCATTAAAGCCAAATAAAGAGTTAAAGTTGATATAAGCCTGGACGCGTCTCGGTGGTTTTCGATGAAGTTGGCCGTGCCCGTCTGTGGCAAGACTGTTCCAGGCTTCCGCTCTTAATAGCAGAGAATTTAGTGGTGTTGGTGTAGAAGGAAAATAATGCCATAGAGTATTTAAACTTGGGTAAGTGAATAGGTGTGAACTGTTTGTGTTGGGTTTCCTTCAGATGCAGTCCCTTGGGTGGGGAAAAGTCACAACTTACAACTATTTGCATTAGGGAAGGAAAAAGGAAAGGGGGGGGGTGTTGCCTTTCAGCACATTAAAGAGAAGCAGCAAAGTGACCTGTCCCTGGATTAGGGGTGGGCTCTGGTCTCCCCCTGGTGCAAGCAGAGCCCTGGAAAGCCTCCGTATCTTCTCGGGGGTGAAGTGGCTGATGGAAAAGCTTCTAATCTGAAGGAGTTCGCCATTCCGATGTCTTGTGGCTGCATCTTGGCTCGTGGCACGCTTTTGAACTGGGGAGCTTAATATCCACAAGGAGAGCAGAAATTGATTGAACTCGTCCATATTTATTCAGAACTGAGAGACTCAGGATTAATCTAGCAGGAGGTCGTAAATAATTTTCCTTTGCAGCCTGAAGTAGTTGTTTGCTTGTTTTTATTAACTCGTTCTCTGTATTTTTCTTTTGATTTGCAGTGAAATAAAGAGAGAGAAGAGAGTTCCCTCACCGGACGTTATAGTGTTATCTGACAATGAACCTTCTAGCCCTAGAATGAATGGTTTAACAAAAATAGCATTAAAAGAGACCAACACGGAGGCACTCATGGTGAGTTGTCTTGTCTTGACACTCTTTAAATTGTGCCATCCAGAAAGAAGAAAACACAGCACTCGCTCCTGCAACAGCACCTGCGGCCACCGGGTCAGGCAGATACGTGGTTTGATAAAGATGGACTTGCGAGCAGGGCATCTCAAAGCTGTTAAAGGCTGATGTCGTTCTTATTTTTTTTCAGAATTGGCTTTTTAATGGACGCCATGTCCCTTGTTCAGCATGGCGTAACGCAGATTTGTGGTCTGACTCTCCGTTGGACTTTGTTTACTTGTTTGGCTACTGAAAATATCTCAAACTTCTTTTCTTTTCTTGCCTTTGAGTTCTTTCACCGTACTCAGCTTGTGTCCATATATTGCAGGCCTGTCGGTGATATTGAGACATACGTGACAATTGTAATGCTGTACGTTCTTGTCTTAACTTGTATGGTATCTAACTTCTCCCTCTCCCCCCTCCCTGTTTTCCCATCCTCTGTTGCCTTACCTGGCCCTGCAGAAAAGTAGTCCGGAGGAGCGTGAGAGAATGATTAAACAACTAAAAGAAGAGCTACGGTTAGAAGAAGCAAAGCTCGTTTTATTGAAAAAGTTACGGCAAAGTCAAATCCAGAAGGAGACCACTACTCAGAAGGTATTTCTTTTCCTACAGATACTTATCATGTCAGCCTTTGAAATGGAGGGAGGGAAATATAAATAACTGTGGCGGTTGCCATAACCTTTGGAACATAAGATCGCTTTCAAGTAAAGCATATCTCGCTTTTCATAAAATCTTTATGAAGTTCACAGTGGTTTATCCTGTTAACCATTCCTTTTTGTGGAATTCCCTTTTTTGTCTTGCCAAGGCAGTTTATCCGCTGAACCGTATTCATAAGCTGAAGACCTTTTTGTTAAAACTCAGATGCATTTATGAATGTAATATACTTCCCATTCTTAAACACTCCCTCCAGTCCCTAATGCCGTGTAGAGATGGCTGAAACACATTCGGAGGAGAGTCGTGCACATCCCAGATGTGCTGACAGGTAGAGTGGAAGCGTTTGAACCCCAGGCTCTGGGAGCTGGCAGCCGAGGGCTGTGTTTGTGCTGCATGGCAGAAGCCCAGCTCTGGATTCCAGGTCTTACCAGGTGAAGTAAGTCTGCGGTTAGCTGCACGCTTTCATCGTCCAAAAATCCAGGCAGCCCCTGGAAGGAACGGTTCAGCCCTCCCGCCCTGAACTCCCTTCCCTTCCTCCTCTTTTCTCCCCACCCCTCATCTCGCACAACCGCGTGCAGTATCCAGAGTGCTGGGAGGAGAACTGTTCCCATCGGAAGAGCAGCCTGCCTTGCTCTCAGCGCGGCTGCCCGCACGTGCCGCTCATGCTGGCACCGAAGGGCAGAGGCGGAGGGTGGCAGGAGAAGAGCGGAGGAGGTCGGGAGGCGAGGGGGCGTGCGAGCACCCCACACGCTGCTATCAAGGCACAGGCGAAATTTCGAGTATCTGTAACAATGGCAACGAAACGATTTTATTTTACAGCATCTGCTGCTGATTTGATGGATTTTTGCGATGGGGGCGATGTGTAGATGGAAGTGCACTTCACGGTGCAGGTGGTGGAGGTTACTACAGCTCTCCTGGCTGCTTTTGGTTGTTTTATTGGCATCTTTCTCCCGGACTTCTGAGTGCTTCAGTAGATGGGATTAGAACTAATGCAAGAACCTGCATCACTCAGCTCGCTGCTGAACGCCGAGCAGCGAGCTCTGGATGTTTGAACTAACTAGGGTGAAATGGCATATCCTAAACTTCTTAACACCTGAAGTCTTTTTTTCCTAAACTTTTTTTTCACTTTTCATTATGCTTGAACCTAGTTAGTTGAGACTCATCATTATGGTGGATAAGACTGAAGCGGGCTCTAAGCTAAGACTGCTAAAATAGATTTCCCCGTTGCTCTGCTTTTGGTGTACAGACTCTTTTCCTGGTATAATCTTATCGCTACTTACCTAATAATTTCTTCATTTAAATACGCATGTTGAGTTGCTTGGAGGAAGAAAGGGATGGGGGAGGGGGAAAACCACAGTCTTTGAAGATTCTCTTACTGAGGCGCAAGGAGGTAAACGCTTTTATTCCCTTAGCTTCTGTAATTCTGCTTACACCCTTACACTCGTCTGCTTTCTTTCTGGTTTTTCCTCTTCCAGCCTGCTGGTTCCTCTGGGAGTGCTGTGGCCACCCCTCCGCCCTTGGTGCGGGGACCGCAGAGTGTTCCTGCTGGCAAGCCGTCCCTCCAGGTCAGTGGGGCGGGCCAGGCTGCCAGGTTTAGGGCACGGAGCAGAGGCAAAGGTGCACAGCATAGGAAAGACAGTCCCATCACATTAATGGCTTGGAGCCAGGTGGAATTTATTTTTTTTTAAACTCCCGAAACCCCGCTATAAGCTTTGTAAGAATGGCTGGGGTGGGAGATAAAAGTAGGATGTCACACGGAGATAACTCCCATAAGCTTATCTTTCAGTGGCTGTTCATCCTGATCCACTCTGCTGATAAATACATCCATGCTAGCGCTAACGACCTTTGGCGAAAGAGGATGCCGTGGAGCTATGTCCTAGAAATATTGTGGCAGCCTGTTGCCGTACCCTCGAGAGACATAATTGTGCCCTCAGTGTGATTAACTGCGAGAGCTGAGTGAATCACATGATTTTCTCTTTTGGCTTGGTGGCTGAATGGCACACGATGGTAGGAAAGATCTTGGTTCAGACTAAATTAAATGAAATGTTGGAAAGCCTGGGGGAAGGAAAAAAAAAAATAAAGCAGAGGCAATTGACATCTATCAACCCAATCTTCCTCTTGAGTCTAGTGTCTTGTTTTGCTTTTGGATGTAAAACATTTCGGGTTATTTACCTTGGGCTAACTCGAAACAAATTTCAAAACTGCTTCAGCACAAAATGCTTTCACTTGGAAAATGGCAACTCTTCATTTCAAAATCCCCTAGAACGCGATACTCGAGGGGAGGGGTGAATTTGCAACCCATTTGGGGAACGTTCACAAAGCCTAAAGCAATCTGGCAGTTGGAGTAATCTCTTCCTCGAGGCGAGTTGCCTTCACTGAAGACAGCACTTTCAGAGGAACTGGACCACGAGTTAAATCTTCAGCGATCAGACAATGAAACTTCGGTTGGACAGAGCAGAGAGCTAAGACTCCAGAATTGAAGTTATTCTGTCTAATTTGCGGTGTTTGGGCAAATTAACCTCACCTCCAACTGCTTTTGCTTGACTGTAAAAGCTCTACTAATTCCTGTGTGTAGGAGTTGAGTTAACATTTGGTCTTCAGTCGAAAGGCGTGACGGAAGCGGATAGAAGTTCCCCCCTGCCTCAATCCGTGCGTGTGCGTACACGTGGTAACTCACAGAAGTTTAGCTCCAGTGTTTTCGGAAGCTTTCACTCACCCCGATGGTCAGTCTGGGGCTTGAGTGAGGGAAGTGGCGAGTAAAGCCACGTGGATAGGATGGAGAGGTTTGGTGCTCTGGAGCAGTGAGTGCTTCTCGGGCTCGATGGCGCAGCGTTAGCGGTCTGCAGGAATGCAAGCGAGGCGTGAAACCGTATCGCCTTGGGTAGCAGCGTGAGGAACTTTGGGGGTTTAACGCAGTCTGCAGCCCAAAAAGCATGGGCAGCAATTTTCCAAATTTCTTCAGCCTGACTCCTTTTCTTTTTCCTAAAGTTTTCCCCTTTTCCTTTCTATTTTCCTTTTTTTTTTTTTTTTTTTTTTTCCCCTTCCCACATACAAGCAGCCCAGTCTGCTCACCTCCCTGGGTTCCTGCATCTCCAACTTCCATCTGCCCTGTGCTTCTCCTTGAAGACAGCAGTTTGTATTTTCCCATTCTCTTGTTCCCCCGCCCCATACACTTTTTTCTTTCTTTTTTTTTCCTTTTTTTTTTTGACACTAACTGCACTGAAGCCAGCCGGGCCATCTCTTGTCCTACAGTATTTCCATTGCCTCAAGACAGACACTGCATCCGTCACCTCAGCCAGAGAGGAGAGCTGCTCCCGTGTCCCCCCTGCTCTCGTAGCCGGGTTCTGGCGTGCCTCTTTGCTGAGCTATTGAACTTCAGCAGTGGGAGGGCAGATGGAAATGTTGTCCAGGACTGCTCTTTACCTTTTAAATTCCGTGCAGGATGAGAGAGAACAATCCCCGAGCGCGTAGCCAGACTGCCCTCGCGTCCTTACATGTGTCTGTATCGCTGCCTGAGGTTTCAGATGCTGCTCTCTCGGCACGCTGTGCAGCAGCAGAGTGCATGCCTGTGAATATCCCAGAACAAAACAGTGCGAGTAAACGGTTTTCTGTTTTGCAGACCTCTTCTACGCGTATACCAGGCACTGTTATTCCTCCTCCCTTGGTCCGTGGAGGCCAGCAGACTTCTTCAAAATTGGGAACTCAGCAAAACACGCAGATAGTAATGCCACCTCTTGTCAGAGGAGCACAGGTAAGTATTTATAGAGAGATCCGCTCTGGTTTTCCTTAACGCATCTTAACTATTTCCTTAGTCATCTTTCTGCTTGTCTGGAGGGAACCTGTGAAGCTCTTGCTGGGATTTCTTAACACAGCGAGTATTGCTGCTGCAAGATCCTGCATCACTCCAGTTTTGCCTTGTGCTGTCCCCTTCCAGGGAAGTGAGAGAACACCCTGTGGTGGTGCAGGACGCTGTCTTACCTGCAGAGCTGCTTCCCTTAGCTGCGCCAAAGCAGGGGCTTTTTTGCCTTTATTATGACCGTTAATGTACAGGCTTCCAGCTTCACCTGCTTTTTAGGAGAACAGCAGCAGAGGAAATGAAACGCAATCCCTCGTTCTTCCATTTTCCCCCTCATTATTCTTTTTGTCATATCAATTTCACCTTTTCAAATGCTAAAACTCCCTCTTCCCCCCCCCCCCATTGTGTCTGTCTTACGATTGAATAAGAGCTGCTGAAATGAGGTGGTTGACTGGAAGTCTGAAACTGCTGCTTTGTGGGGTCTTTATCACCTATAACAGAAAATAGTGGTGTCACTAAAGGAGTAGGAAAGCAATGTTCAGTTTGATACGGTCTTCTAAAAACTGTGACTTCCGTGGGATACCAGGGGAAAAAAAATTATTCCCTTGTTAAATGAGGATTTATTTTGCAGTGAAAGGTCTGCTTCTATCTGTTGCATAGCCAGCATTAAGGAGGAAGGTGGAGATTTGCTATTTCATTTTCTTTCTGTTCTGATTATGGAGAAAAACTCATTCTGAGAAATAGCTTCCCTAATGCCTTTGAAATGAAACAGGCTTAACAACTGTGCGTTTTGAAAGAAATTTGACTCGGAAACTTAGATTTTATTTTTTTTTTGGCACAGCTGGTTTGGCTGTAATGGGATGGCCTTACAAACGAACATCTCTTTTCACAGTACATTCTACTTGTGTTGTTTTGACAGAGGGAAAGGGAAAAACATCACATTTTGACAGAGATGTTAATTGTCACGCTTTCTTTGCGTTCCCTGCCTTGCCTCATTTCCACTGTCTCATGTCATCCCATTCGACTCCCACCACTTACTTCTCGCTGTCTAATCCTCCCCATCGTTCATGGCACCATTGCATCAGCCCATCTCTGTGTCTTCCCAGCAAATCCACAACATCCGACAGCACTCCAGCACGGGGCCGCCTCCGCTGCTGCTGGCACCACGGGCATCGGTCCCCAGCGTACAAATTCAGGGGCAGCGAATCATCCAGCAGGGTCTGATCCGCGTCGCCAACGTCCCCAACACCAGCTTGCTTGTCAATATCCCGCAGGTGAGTTCCGTAAGAGATTTTGTGCCAAACATCCATCTCAGAGGAACAGATAAATGGGTTTAATTACTGACTGTCTGGTTACTGTATCTAATTGGTGTGGCCTGCTGTCATCTAAGGGATGTGGTTGACTATCACTGCTCCGTGTTCTTCCCATGCAGTCCCTTGCTCTGTTCACATCCACATCCTCTACATAGGAACGAAGAAAAACATTACAGAGTATTGGGAAGAAATATATATATTTCAGTGAACTGAATTTTATGCCTCGTTTCACATGCAGCATTCCAATATGAAGCTGTCCAGTAGAATATTTTTTCTTTCCCCCCTGCTCTTCCTTAAGAACTGTAAAGGAGTGGTGTCTGGTAAACAGAGCTCAAAATGGGTGAGCACTGCTGTTTGAAACACCAAGAAGCAGCAACTTAACGTCACCCACTGATGCTGGCTTACAAGTGCTGTGGATAAAGGAAACAATTTAAAGTCAGTGCTTTGACAAAATCATAAGGGAAAGGACTCTTTGCTGGTTTTTTTTTTTTCTTTAGAATTTCTAAAACTGCCTTACAAAAACGATCAGTAAAGAAAAATGAAGTTCTTTTTCTAAAGGATTAGAGCGTTAGGTGACGGGTACAGCGGTGCGGTGAACGTATGTATTGCGGTCTGGTTGGTCACCTACAAAACCAAGCTTTAAAGGCAGGCGCTTTGGTCTAGTCCCAGGCAGCCTTCACCGCCCGCAAACGGCGCCGCTGGCCTCCCTCTCGGTGGAGAGGAGCGCGTGCCGAAAGCGCCGAACCGCCCGGCGTTTGTCGCTAAGCTGCGTGGCGTTTCCCTCCCAGGCTTCACCGACTTCAATCAAAGGTACAACCGTGACATCCGCTCAGGCTAACGCTACGACGACCAGCGCCGCTTCCATCGTCAACTCCAATGACTCTCCGGCCAGCCGGCAGGCCGCCGCCAAGCTCGCCTTGCGGAAGCAGCTGGAGAAGACGCTGCTGGAGATCCCTCCCCCCAAGCCGCCCGCGCCGGAGATGAACTTCCTGCCAAGCGCAGCTAATAACGAATTTATTTACTTAGTCGGGTTGGAAGAAGTTGTGCAGAATTTGCTGGAAACCCAAGGTGAGATGGCGTTAAAATGCTCCTCAAAGGCAAGGAGAGAACCTTTCCCGTATGGATTTTATCCCAGTAGCAGGCAGCGAGGAGTCGCAGGGCAGCACAGGATTAAATTGTCGTACTCTTTCAAATCTAGGGTTCGCCTCTTAATACTTTTCACACTGTTTTAACTGTAAAATTCTGAAATTTCACAATGTTATGATTTCTCATAGGCTGATTGTAAAGATTTCTCTCAAATGTGTCCAGTTCTCCCTAGAGCTGTTGGCTTCCTCTCAGCCACTTGTTTGTCCGTAGCCACTAAATAACCGCTATCTAAAGAAGTATCCGCTGGATACCTACGCGCAGAAGTAAATTGTTGAAAGATTTAGTAATGTGAAAGGCTTCAGACTGAGGGGAGTTAAGGGTGAAGGATTTGCTTTGGGGTTTGTTTTTTTTTTTTAATGCTGGCATATTCTTGAGGTTTCTCGAGTATTATTCATTCACAGAAGCCCCAGATGGGGCTGAGCTGACGTGCTTGTGTTCTCCAGGTAAAGTTTCGGTCGCTGTATCGTCCCGCGAGCCCTACATGTGCGCGCAGTGTAAGACTGACTTCACCTGCCGTTGGAGGGAGGAGAAGAACGGAACCATTATGTGTGAAACCTGCATGACATCAAATCAGAAGAAGGCCTTGAAAGCCGAGCACACTAACCGACTGAAGGCTGCCTTCGTAAAAGCACTGCAGCAGGAGCAGGAGATCGAGCAAAGGATACTGCAGCAGACTGCGTCTCCTGTACAGACCAAGTCAGACCCTATAGTGCAGCACCACTCGCTTAAGCAGGTACGGCGCCGTCCCCCAGCAGCCAGATCTTAATGATGATGGGGCAAGGGTCCTGTGCGGCTCCAGGCACAAGTTTTCGGCACGCAGGCATGAAGCCGATGCATGAACTTGCTTTATTTAAGCTCCATGCTGTGTGTGTTTGAGTGTCAGCTTAAAACTGGACTGGTGAAAGTGGGGTTTGTCATGTGGGGACCTGATATTTAAATTATGTTCTGAAGGGCGGAAGAGGTGGGGTTTTTTTCTGCAGAGTCATTGTAATTATCCAGGGTGTTTAACTCTTATCCAGCAAAGTCTGTTCCTGAACTTTTTTTAGGATGTGCCAAATGGAAAAAGGTGCTCCGGTGCCAAATAGACAAGAGTAAATTGACCCAAGATTAAAAAAAAAAAAGATTGGCTTGAGCCAGGAACACGTAATGTTGCTTGTAAAGCTTTAAGGTGATGGTAGCAACCGTCCATGACAGGGACTGGATCTTGCACACCTCGCAAATCCACCTTTCAGCTGGGGGAAGGCAGAAGCTGCTTAAGTGCCGCTTTGAGTTGAAATAATCAAGCTACTGGTTATTTAGGACAGGGAAGTTGAGTGCTGCCTGCGTATGGAGATGCTTACACAGCACAGTTTTTTTGCTGCTTTGCAGTTGGTTATAATTCCTCATCCTTAGAGGTGCCTTTAGAAGTAGAAAGCTGATTCTTAATTTGTTGGAGAGATGTCCTGGAAGTTTTCAGCCCTGAAATGATAGTAATGCGTGCCAGACTTGGCCGAGAAAGCCAAGAGGGGAGAGAGGGCCAGTAAAGGTTCATCAAGTCTGTTGTACCTGAGAGACAGAAAAATTCTATGCCTGTCTTCCCGTTTGCTCTCTTGCCAGACTTCTAGCCAGATGTCTCGAGGTCCTCCTGGGGCTCCGCGAGGAGTGTTGCATGCATTTAGCCAGTCACCCAAGTTGCAGAATGCATCGTCTGCAGCAGCACTTGGGAGCAGGCCAGGTAAGCATGCTGAGAGACCTGTCAGCAAGGGCAGCGCTGCCTCCTGGAAGAAGACTTCCATCAATACAGGTAGATTTTTCTCTTAAGTTTGGGGTTTTTTTTCTTTGTACTTACTAGCTGCACTCTGTCCAACAATCATAGTTCTTTGGGTAAGGATGCTTTCTCTTTGACGCTTCCTGCACGAAAGCCTGATGGTACCGAGGCTTTTCTCTTCGTAGTCTTGTTGGTGTGGTTTATGCCCATGAAAAGGTGCCATCAAGGTGCTACCAAGTAAAAACTACTGCTTTACACGTTTATAAATAAACTAAATAGATATAAGGTCAGACTGTCCATCACTGAGGCTGCACGCGCAGCCAGCACCGCGCTGCAGCAGTTTGTCGTTCATTTCTGGGAGTTGAGTTGGGCCGGTGAATTTTGGCTGGTGTTTTCTCCTTGCTGAAAGCAGCGTGCAGTAAACAGACGTCGTTGCTCTAGGTAAGGCCACACGCTCCCAGCATCCATCAGGGTTTGAAATAACTAAAGCTGTTGCTTTGAACAAATGGAAATTATAAATTCTAACCTAATCTTTTTTTTATATATATATATATATATATATATATAAAAGAATTTGACTTGAGAAGAGTTGTTTGTTTTCTTAAATGATAATTAGGATCTCCAGGAAGGAAACACTGTGCAACTCTTTTGTCGTCTGCTTTCTTGCTCAGTATTGAATGGATTTGTTTTGATTGGTTTTTTTTTTTTTTTTATCCTTGACAGCTTAATTTATCATTTAAAACATAGTTTCATTGCAGAGAGCTCTAGCCTGCTCAAATCTTCATTTCTGGTGCAAAAATCTTGCTCCTATTTGTTCGGATGATATTAGAAGCCATCATCTTCTTAAGGTGTCTGACCTTCGTGGCCGATAGTGTCCCACGCTTCCTTAGATGATCCGTTTTCGCGTGGGTGAAATGAGAGCAGCGCGTGTTGGCCGCGGTTTTCTCTCGTGCTTTTGCCGTACTGTGACACTTGTTCTCTCTTCTCTTTTCTGTCTCGTCAGGCGGGGCTTTACCTTTTGTGAATCCTAGTTTAGCTGTGCACAAGTCGTCTTCGGCAGTAGACCGCCAGCGTGAATATCTCCTGGATATGATTCCCCCACGGTCCATCCCACAGTCCGCCACGTGGAAATAATGCAGAGGAATGCCCGAGAGGAAGACTTTTCCTGTTTCTGCCATCCTTTTTATACCACATTACAGTGGAATCTGCTTTAAATCCCAGCTGGATATGCCCCAGGCTTTATAGGATGCAAGAAGACCACTCCTCATCCCATCGAGTGCTGCTGTCCCTGCTATGAGAAAATGACACCACGTGGGTGGGAAAGACTCGAGCTCATTTGGTTATCAGATTCTTATGATTGACTGATGATGAAGGCTGTCAGGGAAGGGGAAGAATTCTTTTTTTTTTTTTTTTTTTTTTTGGCTTTATGTATTTAGTTTGGATTTTTTTGTCACCAGCACAAAAGGAGGACTCAACGACTCTCTGCCTTCGGTTTCTTTGTTGGTAACCCCCCATTCGCCAGGAACACGGCGTTCGTTCGCCATCGAGCATGGATGTCGGTTCAAGGAGAGAGGAATTTCAGCCCCATCTTGCAGATGCATTTAGTGAGCCGAGTTCGTGTTTGCTTTTCTTCCCTGCCCCTCCTCCAGCCGGGAAGGCAGTCTACAGATTATAATGTTTCAAAATCTTCTGATGATGAGCTAATGATAAATAAGTGCAAACTCAAATTCCAGTTGAGTATGGTTTGTTGGTTTTTTGTTGGTTTTTTTTTTTTTTTTCTAAGGGACTGGCTGCCACCAAAACTTGTCTGGTAGGTGGGAACCAGTGCAGGAGTCTCTCACTTTTGTTGGATTCTGTTTTGAATAGACTTTGAACTGTTGGTAGTCTAAAATCTAATTTACTGAATAGACAAACACCTTTGTTCAGTCTTTCTAATTCAGCGAAGAGCAGTTGGGCCTTTCCTACGTTCCCAGAGACTTAAAAAGTGAAACTGGTTTTGATTATTTTCTTTTTGGAGGGTTTTTTGTTGTTGTTGTTGTTTTGAGCAATTTTACTCAAAAAAAGGAGGAAAAAAAAAAAAAAGAAAAAAGAAAAAAGAAAAAAAAAAGCAATTCCAGAAGCTGCACGCAATCAGAAAGGGTGAGTGGAGGGCGCAGAGGAGCGGGAGGCTGCCGTCAGGTCGCGGGCTTCTCCCTCTGCCGATACCCGCCGAGGAGCGGCCGTTCTGGTGGCCCGATGGCCGTGCCAGCAGGCGCTGGGCACGCGGGGGGGCAGGACTGCCTGCCCTGACCCCTCCAGAGCTCCGTTCTTCCAGGCGTCCCAAGCATGCTCCTCTGTCCGTCACTGCAGTATTTCGTTTTTGATAGAGCTTTAGGTATCCCTGCTTTAAGGACAGGTTTCTACGTGGTTTTAATCTATTTTGGGGATTCCACAGGTTAAACCCAAATCCATCAGGTCCAGGTTTTTGGTGGTTTGTTTTTTTCCTTCTCGTCATCTTCCCTCCTTCTTCCCTGTGCTTCTCCCAAATTAAAGTTGAATTCAAGTGGCAGAAATACATGCCTTACTACTTATGTTGCATATCAGTACTAGACGTAGTGCTGATAAGAATTATTTGCAAAATTATATATATATATCTATATATCTATATATAAAAGAAAAGGGGGGAGGGGTTACTATTCAGTCGATGCTGAATCTATTTTCTTAGCAGTTGCTGTTAGATCTAATGTTAAACCCATACCTGTACAGGGTTGTCCCCCTTCAGATCTAACTATTGCATAGTGAAAAAGCGAACTCGTTCGGTTTAGCCCCTCTTCTGTTGTGTGAATATCGGTATTTAGATACTTGGAAAACTGTTCGGTAGTATAGAACAACTAGTTTTGCAAAATGGTATTTGTTGCTGTATAAAAGCCCTAGAATTTCGATTTGACTTTGGTTTTTGTTTGTTTTACAAATGTATATTAAGAGCTGAAGGGGAATGAGAGGAATTGGTTTGGGGTTTTTAATTTTTCTTTTCATTCCAAGATATTTTGGATTGGGAGATGTGGAGAGAGAAATGGAGTGCATTTTATTTTTGCACTTTGAAATATTATGAAAAAGTTTCAGTTCCTTACCTGTGTGGAGTTTGGGGGTTGGGGTTTGTTTTTTTTTTTTTCTCTCTTCTGACAAATTGCCTACATTATCTCCTCGCTGATGCAAGTGTCTAGTGCTGTTAAATCACCTGGGAAGAGTGCATTTGTCTAAAACGAGCAAGCGAAACTTCTCAAACGAAAGCTCAACCGCCTTTTGGGGAAGCCTGGACAACTTCCTTCTGGTGCTGGGGTGGCGTTGGCTTCAGCTGGCGCTGGGAAAAAAAAATGGGGGGAATGGAAAGAGGGGCAGGAGTATTAAACCTGCCTGGTCTAAAAACTGTGTCAAAACCTTTTTGGATACCGCCGGGTCGGTAACAGCGGCTTGTAAATGGGAATTTCAGCACGGTGGATAGGAGAGACTTAAAATAAGCCTTAAAATAATAAGATTTGGAACTCGAAATAAAAACGAGTCTGCGCGTGCTGTCTCACAAGTGTGGCCCCCGAGCAATGCTGGAGCGCGGCCTGGGTTTGTTTCACGTAGAATAAACCCCCCCCGATGGCACCCTACGTGCCGGGGTAGAATTATTTCGAAGGCTCTGGGAGTGACCAGAAAACACCGGGTGTCTCTGAGGCCATCAGGATTCAAAGCGGTTTTGACACCGGTTTTGATCTGTGGTTCTTGGAGTGTTGCAGGCAACTTGGAGGATGTATTCATTGCATTTGTGCTCCTGCAGAGTTTTAGAGAAGTGCACCGGGAAGAGATTGAAGCGGGATACGTGTGTTAAATGCCAGCAGAATGGCTTCCTCCTCTGTAGTCAGAGCTGCGTATTCAGTTGAGTGGTGTTGGACTGTTAAGGTACCATGCTAGGTTTAGTTGTTAAAACACTTGCTGCAGTCTCTCCAAACCTCCCCCTCCCCATCTGTATGTTCCCCTTCTTGCAGGAAAAAAAAAAAAAGAAAACCCAACAAGCGAACAGAAAAGCTCAATTAGACGGAATATTCACCTAACGGTGTCACGCCCGAAAGGTTGAACCCTGTGGGAATTGTGAAGGAGGGGGGTTAGACACGCTTTTGAGAACAAATCTTTGGTTTATTTCTACTGCTGTCATGTTTGGGATTCCTGCCTCCGTAAGGGCTATCCGTTCTGCCGCAGAGCTGCCCGAAAGCCGCCCTCACCGGCCCTCTCCCGGAAAAAGACCGTTTTACTTAAAGCTCCCTCAGAACAAGAGACTGAACGTGCTGCTCGACAGCCTGGCCCGGACGTCGGTGTCAGGCAGGTGGAGTATCCGGCCTCGTGTCCCGGTCCCCGACCCTCCACTGCTTCGCTGCAAACTGCTGCATGAGCTGGTTTGACATTGCTCAGATGCTGCTTGCTTCCCCCCTCTCCTGGGGAGAGGGTTAGAGCAGCGTTGGTTCTTGCAAGCCATATAACCTTTCTTTGAGACGTTGCGACTACAAGATTTTATAATACAGTAATAATGAAAATGACTATTGTACTTAGATTTTAGCAACTTGTGAAATAAACCCCGGATTTTCATTTGAAACTCGTGTTGCGATTTGGGAGCTGTGTGGTTTTTGGGTTTTTTTTTTTAATTTCTTTTTTTTTTTTTTTTTTAATAACCTCATTTATTCTCCATTTCACTTCTGAGCACGGGCAAGGTTGCACGACAAGGGGCCTGCTCAAACCTTTTATTTTTATAGCGCAGTCGACTCGGGCAGCTTTTCCAGCTCGCGGAAGGGGTGACATTGCTGGTGTTCGTGCTCGGGGGATTCCTGCAAGCGGCATTCCGGCTGCCAGAGGGGGGGAGACCTGCTTAGTCTGAAATCCAAGATACTTTGGGGTTGGGTTTGGTTTTTGGTTTTTCTGTAGACCTTTTTATCACTGGTTTAGGGAACCGTGCATTTACCTCTGAATTCTCAGACAGAGTCGTCACGTTTGCTTACTAAGAAAAAAAAAAAATTACCAAAGTACAGTTGAGCGTGGGAAATGGGGGACGTGGGCTGCAGAGGGGAGCAGGCTTAGGCAGGGCTCATCACAAACCCTGTTTGGCTCATTTGTCACTTTTTCCTTTTGGAAGGAGGGGGCACAGAAGGCATTTTGTTAATTAAAATATATATATATATAAAAATCTGCAAAAGGACCTCAAGGAAGCGCCGTAGTGTCTGTCTGCTTCTGGCAGAGTGACGCTGTACATTGCGTGTAGTGAAATAACTTGCATTGTGCTTTTTTAAATACAAGGAGGGGGGAAAACAAGAAGAATTTATCATCGTCCAACAGAGGAGTGTAACAGTGACGCTACGCCAGCGCAGGGTGGTTTTGTCACTCGTATTTATTGTGACTCTCAATCTTTGATCCTAAAAAAATTTAATAAATAAATTCCCACTAAAACCTGATCGTCCGAGTGGCCGAAGGCTCCGCAATTGGTGACCGTACGCTGTATTGTGGGGGGGGTTTGGTACTGGAATAAAGGGAGGCACCGCGGGCTCCGCTGTGGGAGCTGTCGGCTCTGGGGTGCGTCCTGGGGGTGAGGATGCGCGAGGTGGGGTCGTGGCTGCTCCCGTCTTCCCTGGAGGGCACGGGTTCTCCCCCCAGGACGGGTGATGGGAGGAGAAGGGAGCAGGAAGATGATGGTGATACCAGTGTGGAATTTTATGGACTGAAATTAAAATCGGCGCGGATTAAAGGTCCGCACAGATGCCACCTCTGGCTGCAGACAGGGCACAGGATGCAGACGCCTCTTCAGCCCTTCTCACCCCGGAATTGCTGCTCTCTGCCCCTTGGTTACCCCGTTTTGGGGGGGTTTCAATCCGTTGTACGTATCCTGTTGTAAAAGACCTCCTGAGTAAGCAAGCTGGAGAAGGTGAAACGAGCCGCCTGCGCACATGGAGTGGGCCGGGAGCCACGGAGCTGCGCTTGCGGTCGCTCTCCGTTCCAAAAACTACGGAGTTGAATCCCGTGCTCCTCCTGAAGCACCCGAACGCATTAATAATTTTTTTAAATACTCCAGGATAACTCGGGGAGCCGGTGGATTGCTACCCTCCGGGAGGAGAAAGGGAACATTTAGATGGCGAACCTCAACGAGAACGTCACCAAAATATTTTTGGCCGCACTTCTGGATAAAAACCAAGCTGTTGGAGCAGCGCTCAGCAACGAGGGGCACAGCAAGTGCCCCCCCCCAGCGCCTGGTCCCTCCTGGGCAAGCATTCCCCAAAGCTGCTCCCGCTGGGCTTCGGCTCACGGTGACTTGCAGCGAGGGGAAGGAACGCGGCTCTGCCGCAGCCCGTGCTCCCGAGTCACTTGTTGGGAGGGAGAGGAGGAGGAAGGGGCGCGTTCCCTGCTCCGGAACAAATCCCGGCTTGAAGGGAGGAAGAAAACACCTATTTCTTTTTCAGCTCAGGTTCCCATCTGCTGCGTGTGCGTTGGTATCATCAAGGACAAGGCCACAACTTGGGATTCACGCACGTCGAGCCTTGGGTGTTGTCTGTCTGTCTGTCTGTCCGACGCCGAGCTGGAAACCCCCCGATCCTCGCGGAGCATCCCAGCCCCGTCCTGCCAGCTCTGGTCGCTGTTCCCAGCCGTGGTCCCGCCGCCGCAGGCTGAGCTCCGGTAAGCGGGGAGATGCTGTTTCGGGGAAGAAGCAATGGCTGCTGCCCGGCTGCGCTCTGGTGAGCCTTCCCCATGGAAATGCCCGGATCTGGCGGGGATGAAAAGCGGATTGTTCGGGATGGAAGCAGGAATAACTCGGTTCTGGCGGTGTCAAACCCAGTTTTGGAAGCGCAAGGGCCGATGCCATGGGAGGAGCGTCCCGCTGGCAGCAGAGCAGCGAGGAGGAGGCTGCGGCGCGGGGCGAAGGCCCTTCCCTGCCGGGGGCGCCTGGCGTGAGGAGCGGATCTGCCCCGCCAGCCGCGGGCAGACCCGGGTCCCCCCCAGCCCCCTGCTCCCGGCTCCGCTGGATGCGACTGGGAACCCTCCGCTGTGTTCCCAGATGGTCAAAATGTTTGACCCTCATCAGGGGTGAGATGGGGGATCCTGGGGGGCCCTTGGCAAGCTTCTTTTGGCTTTCTAGAGTCGGAAAAAATCTCTAAATTTCTGAGTACGCAAGCTCAGGAACCAGTTTAATTCAAGTGATTTCATCCTCCTCAAAGCTGTTTAATGGCCGTGCCCGGGAAGGCTCTTACCGGAGAAGTCTTTGTGCAAAACTGAAGTGCAAGCTGGTAACGCTGGGCTATTTGGGTACCAAACCCATGGAGCAACTGTGGGTTAAAGCAGTGGAAGATGGCACTACTGAAGCTGGCAGGCTGCGGGGGGGGGCAGCTGGACCCGGGACCCTTACAGAGAGCTCCGGTACCGCAGGCTGGCGTCTCCAAAGTCACGGAGGGAATTCCGTCGTGCTAACTGTGCGTGCTGGTTTAGATGTTGCTGGCATCTGATGGGTTAAATCCGCTACACTCCACCCTGAAAAACTCCCAGTTCAGGGGCTGTGTTGGGAAATGCAGCCACTGGAAATTACAGGTCTGCTGCCCACGGCAGCCTGGCTGGGGCTGAGCCCCTCCGGAGGAGGAGGAGGAGGCGGCCCTTTGGCTATCAGCAAAACCTCCAGAGCATTGACCAGGGGCCGGCAGGATTTGAATCGCTCCGGATAACCATTGCGCTGCTGGCCACAACCCATTTTATTCCCATTCCCCATCAGCTACACCAGAGCCCTGCGCTTGCCGGGGCTGCCCCGAGGGCTTGATCCTCTCTGCACCCCCCGGTGCTGCTCCCCGCCGAGGGCATCCCCTCCTCATCCCCTCGGCACCAGACAGGCTTCAGGTTTCCTTTCGATCTCACAAATCCTTGGCCCCGGTCCCAAAAGTGGTAGGGTGATGCGGCTGCCGTGTAAGAGCGGGGTGGGATTGCATCAGCTCCGCTCCGGAGCCGGCTGCGGGGTCTCGCCCCGCTCCAGCCAGCGGGGGCCGGGGGCTGCTCCCTCCGGTCCTGCACCCTGACGCGCTGGCCTCAGCCAGGGAAAAAAGAAATCGATGCACTTGAAAAAGAGCGAGTTTGGCTCTTTAAGTGCTGCTTTTGCTATTAAAAATAAATTATAAATATAAATGATGAAGAAGGGAGCCCCTCTCCATGGTGGCAGGCGCAGGAGGGGCGAGGCGTACCAGGGAGGGATGCCCAGACCCCTGTAAATACAAGGACGACACAAACGCTGGTTTTCACGTCAATCCCTCAGTCCCCTCTCCAGACCACGGCGGTGATGGGGAAATGAGGCGGTCGGTGCCGGTTAGGCCATCCCAAACTGGAACTTGGAATTGCTTGGAATGATTATTCGAATAAGGAATTCTATTCCTAAGGATCAAGGTTGTTTATTTAGCCAGGAATATGTCAGACAACCCAAACTGTGAAAGAATGACTTCTGAAAAGCAAAACAACTTCTGTTTGTTCCCTCTTCGCAGTAACCAAGCCTCGTTTTTAAGCCTGGCTTAAAAGTGTCTCAGCACATCAGCCCTCGGGGGCTCGTCCCGGTGGCCGTCGTCCTGCAGAGAAAGCGCCAACTCCTTGAAGCCTGCTGCTAAAATTAGCGCCAGGTCTGAGCCTCCTGCTCTGCTAATTACAGGTCTGTGAGACGAGGGGGTGGTGTGCTGCGAAACCGGCTTCTCCCGCCTTTCGGAACGGCCGGATGGAGCTGTTCGATGGGATTCACGAGGGTTTGAGTTGACAGCCCGAGAGAAGGGTAAATCGGGGTTCGTGGGGTCAGGCGGTACGGGGACACCTCGCCAGAGGGGTTCCTTCCCCCTGCGAGGCAGAAACAATCCCGTTTATGCAACTCCCAGTCCCGGCCCTCAGCACTGTGCCCATCACCCGAGCTCGGGGCAGCCGACCCTTGCTGTGGGGGTGCAGCCCCGGGGACTCGGACCCCCGCCCCGCCTGCTCCAAAGACCCCGACTGACCTCGCTCGTGCACCGCCCTCGGGGGCATTCAGGGAATCGTGACCCCCCCGTGGATGTAAGACCCCAACCCGAGGCAGCCCCGCTGCGCTGGGCGGCTCTTTGCCGTTCATCACGGAGCGTTATTCCCAGCAGTTCCCGTGCCGTGCTGCTGCTCCTGCCCGTGCTGCCTGGACCAAGGCCGGGCTTTCCGAGTGCTCTGCCGTGATGCACCGTGCAGGGAGGGAGATGTCACCACGGGTGGCTTTGGGTTTTTTGTGGCGGTGCACCAGGTTTGCAATGCCGGGGTGCTGCTCCAGCCCGTCCCCTTCTCCCCCCTGCAAGGGGAGGCAGCAGAACAAAACCCCATGGGGTTTGGCATCTTCTGGCAATTAACAGGCAGCACGGGACGTCCCGGGACGCCTTTGCACAGAGCCAGTGGTGGGGCAGGGCTCTGGCCTCGCTATTCCCTGGGGATGGAGTCTCCCCTACGCCGGCCCAGGAGCCCCCAACCCAGGGGGCTCAGGGTCCTGCAAAGCCACCAGACCTGGGCAGAGTTAAATGCAGAAATTCGGCTTCCGAAGGTGGAAGGGAGCTGGGGCCTTTGTGCTGCTCAGGGATGGGGTTTCTCTTTGTAACCGAGCTGACCGATCTCTCCTGCTTTGTTTCCTGCCCGCACAGCCAGGCTGGATCGGGGAACACGTGTAGGTGTCCTGCCAGAGTCACGCCGGCTTCGTGAGGATAATTTGCCAGCAGAAAAATCCCCAGGTAAGCGTTAAACGCTCTGAACCCAGAAACAAAACCCTGTCTGCTGGGAAATGGGGCTGAATTTCTTTGTCTTCCCCTCCTCCAGCATCTTTAATTCACCCCCTGAATCATAAGCCCCCATCCCCCAGACGTGGTTTTGGGGGTTTTCTCCAGCCTTTCCCTGGTGCACATGGTGGGGCTGGAGCATCCGCAGAGTCCAGAGCCGTTCCAAGCCGTGCCCACGGTGATTTCCCACTCACATTACATCCTCCCCACCAAGAAAAAAAACCCCGTGCTGCTTCCCCATCCCCTCCACACCTTCATTTCCCTGGCTCAATTAGCTCAGCGAGCTTAATCATGAGCCAGCGGTGGTGGCTTTCTGTCTTCTCAGGGCGGGGAATACAAAGGGGAAAACAAAGGGAGCGGGAGGTTTCCATCAGCCCAGGCGTGGTGGGGAGCAGCATCGCAGGGGTGGCCCCCCCGGGGGTGCAGCCTCTTCCCTGGAGCTTCCTCAAAGGGAAAAACCTCAGAGCCCCGGGGGAGCGGGAGCTCAGAGCCCGACCCCGGAGCGCCCGGGGCCCGTTGGGGTGACGAAGGGACCACACAGGAGGTGGGGAAATAGCTCCAACCGTGGGAACGTGGCCGGGGAGCGGGAACCCCCCGGGGAAGCTGCAGCAGAGGGGGGGTGAGGTTTGACTGTGCTGGGTTCGGCACTCGGAGCGTGAGCAAAGCAGACGGCAAGGGAACAAGGGGACGGGGTGGTTCCCTCGATGGGCCAAAAAAGCTGCTGGAGGCCTGGATTAGGGGTTGTGCCCAAAGGTGCGGCTTATTCCAGGGGCACCCACCGGGAAAGCCCTTGGACGGGGCGATAGCTCCTGTGTTTTCCCCTCCAGAGGTGCTTCCCCCTCCAGATGTGCTTCCCTAGGGGATGTCGGAGAAAGCAGGGAGCTGCTGCCCAGGGCTGTTCGGCCCAAGTGTCCCCCCCCTCCCCGGGGCTGCCCCCAGCATCTCGGTGGGCGCCTGCCCAGTGGCCTCGGCCGCACCATCTGCAAAGTTATTAAGTCCCCGCGGCAGCCGAGGGATTACGGCCACTGATTAGAGCTTAAGACAAGAGTGACCTTGATCTTGAAACATCCGAGGGCTTACAGAGCCGGGGGGGTGCAGGGAAAACCATTCTGGGGGGTGCAGGATGCTGCAGGGGTCCTCACCCTGCTCCTGCCCCAGGACCCCCCAGGACCAGGGGGGGTTGCACAGATAGAATGGTGGGTGCTGGCTGCGGTGCCCTCTGGAGCTGCAGGGGCCTTCAGGCTGG
>JADKXX010009688.1:0-28015 GCA_017310255.1 Butorides virescens | reverse complement strand
CAGCACCACTTCCAGCAGCAGCAGCGGCGCAAGCGGGAGGAGGAGGAGCGGCAGCGGCACGCCGAGTACCAGGCCCGCAAGGAGCGCGAGTCCAGCCGCGACGAGGCCAAGCCCGAGGTCGCCGGGCAGGACCCGGCCCACGAGAAGAGCCAGAGCAAAGGGAAGGGCTCCGGGGGTTCCTCGCACGGCTCCGACAAGCCCAAGCGACCCAGCTCCCTCCTGGCCACCAACAACGTGATGAAGCTGAAGCAGATCATCCCTTTGCAGGGCAAGTTCCTCTCCGGGGGGGCTGGGGCCGGCAGCACGGCCACCGCCAGGTCCCCCCAGTCCCCCACTGGCAGCGAGAACAAACTCCCCGGCTTCCTCAGCTTCAAGTTCCTGAAATCCCCCGAGACTAAGAGGGATGCAGGGACCGAGAAGGTCCAGTCACCCACCAAGCCATTCAATCCCGGCAAGCTCTTCAATTTTGGCAAGTCCGAAGGAGCCGGGGGCAACGGCGCCGCGGCCACCGCCTCCCCCCAGCCCCGGCCCGGCCCCTCGGCGGACACGGGCGAGCGGCCGGTCCCCAGCAAATCCCATCTCAATGGGGTGCCGGAGGAAGGGGGCCGAGAGGAGCCGGAGAGCCGGGCGGAGGAGGAGAGTGGGGGCTACAAGCTCTAACCGGACCTTTTGGGGGAGCGGGAGCGAGCGGGGCTGCCCCCTCCCCTCGCCAGGCAGCCGTGGACATCGTCACCCTCGCCGTCCCCCGCCACAGGGAGCGCAGGGCCGGGCTGAGCCCGCCGGGGGCCAGCGCTGGCCCCTCGCTCTGCACCGTCCCCCTCTGCCGCGTCCCCTCACGTCCCTCCAGCCCCTCCGCTGGGACCCACTGCAGCCCTGGCGCCCGGCCGGCCGCATCCTGCACCGAGGACACCTGAGCAAAGCGCCATCGGTGCGAGCAGCCCCAGGGTCTGACCACGGCCTCGGATGGAGCATCCCGACCGGTTTCCCTCCTGCGCCCCTCCGCAGGCTCACGAGGGGTCCGGCTCCGTGCCGTGAGCTCGGGGTCCCAGCCACCGGCTCTGCACCCCGAGGAGATGCTGCGGGGACACACGGGGGGCACGGTGCTGCCAGATCCACCCGGAGCAGCCCACGGGGCTGGGCACCGCATCTCCCAGCGTGGAGGGACGAGACCGTGGTGCTCAGGAGAGGAGCCCGACTGATCCGTGCCTACAGCCCCTGCCCTACAGCCAGCACCCGGGCTGTGCCCCGCTCCGTCCCGCGCCCGGCAGCCTCCGCGTGGATTCCGGATTCCTTCCCAGCACCGGGACATTTTCCTGCCCAAAGCCCGGACGGCCGGGAGGGAGGGGGGGTGAGCGGCGAGCGCCAGCCACCTGGATTCCCATGCATGGGCAGCATTTCTTGCACTAAAACCGAAACAAAACCCAACGCGAGCGACTCTCGCCCCTTCTTCGTCTGCCGGCTCGAGGCGAGAGCTGGCGCCGGCCCCAGTGACTGCAACGCGAGCCGGGACGATCCCTTCCCCTCTCCGCTTTCTTATTTCGTGGAATTATTTCGCAATAAGGCACTCGTGCTGGAACCTGGGCGAAGGAGCGGGGCTGGGGAGGGGGGGGGGGAACACGAGCTCCCCGCAAGGGCTGTTGGGGGGTGGTGGGTGGGAGCAGCTTCGCTTCTGCCAAGGCAAAGGTTTTGCCGTCGCTGGGCTCCGTCTTAGCCCCAACAGCCGCCGTCCACGCGGGGAAGGGGCTGCGCTGCGGCTGCTCCTCGCTTTTCAGCGGCTCCGCTCGGTGCTGCTTCGCTTCAGGCGCCAGGACGGGGCGGTGGCACCCAGGG
This sequence comes from Butorides virescens, assembly GCA_017310255.1. NCBI lineage: Eukaryota > Metazoa > Chordata > Aves > Pelecaniformes > Ardeidae > Butorides > Butorides virescens. The sequence goes on along the minus strand of JADKXX010009688.1, from coordinate 26,185 downwards.
GTGACCTGGCTGGGGACACCCAGGGGTGACCTGGCTGGGGACACCCAGCCCTGCCGGCTCCCTCCCGCCCCTCGCCCCCAGCTCTGCTCTCTGCCCGCCAGCCCCCAACCATTCCCAAAGCAAGCAGGGGAGAGGTGGGGGCTGCCAGAGCCGGGGGGACACCCCGGTGGCCACCCCATCACTGTGCCTGCTCCAGACCCCCGCAGCCAGGCAGGGTCTGTGCGCCCCTCTCTCCCCGAGGCCGGGGCTGTAGAAAATGTCAGGTTGGTTCCCCCCTCCTTGTCTCTTTCCACACATCATGTAATTTTTTTTTTTTAATTTTCCTTAAATCAAGCCATTTTATACAGCAATAAGGGCAGGAGAGGGCAAAGGCTTTATCTGCTGCTCCGCTCACCGGTGCTGCCAGGGCAGGAGCTGGGGCGCAGGCAGGGTGATGCCGGGGGGGGGTCTCCCCACACCCCAGCGGGGACAAGATCCCCGTGTCGGCTGGGGACAGCCCTGAGCTTTGCTGTCAGCAGGGCCCCAGGGCCAGGGCAGAGCCCTCCCTAAGGCATGGGGGGGCCCCTGGTCCCCCCTTGCCCTCCCCTCTCCTGGGTGCAAGGAGCAGAGGACGCGGGAGAGGTTTCTGGGGCGAGGGAAAAAGGGAGCAGAGGGAAACTGGGGCACAGGGGCCCTCGGAAACCCAGCGAAACCACGGCGGCCGTGCCCCAGAGCAGGAGCCTCAGCGCGTTAAACCATGGCAGGAAAGAAGAGCCCGGGGGGGCTGGGAGCACCAAATAACCCAAAACACCCACCCCTGCCTTGGCTCGGGGGCCTGCCGCAGCGCTGCCGGGCCCTCGGGGCTCCCCCGAGGCTCAGCCCTGGCCCGTGCACCCCGGGGCCCTCTCCCCGTCTCCATCCCCTTTAGTTTCCCCGCTTGGCTTTGGCCGCCCCGGGGCCAGCTCCCATCTCTGCCGCTGTCTGAAAGGGAGCCGCTTCCATCCCGCTGCCCTCCCGAGAGCCCGGGTACCATCGATTCCCGCAGCGCTTGCCGGAGGAGAGGGCAGGGTCCCACCACCACCAGGGCCCCCCCAGTCCAGGGCATTTTTAAACATTTCTCTCTACAAACTCCTTCTACAAGCGGCCGCCTGCCTGCCTCTTGCCCTTCCAGGCAGTCACTGTACGAAGGAGGGGAAGAGTTGGGGTGGTTTGGTGGGGTTTTGTTTGGTTGTTTTTTTTTCTCCTTTCTCCTTGCTGTGTTTTATTTCTTTGGAAATTAAAAGCAATGAAGGGGGTTATTTATTTATTTTTAATTTATTTTGTCATATTTTTGTAAAACCTGCAGAAATGCAATAAAAAAAAAAATATATTTCAACAAGTCTGAGGGCGTGGGCTAAATTATTGCCCGCATCTGCTCAGGGGACAAATCTCAGGTCCCTGGGGGGGGTGTGGAAGGGGACATCAGGGACAGGGTCACCCTTCCCGGTCCTCTAACACGGGGCAAAGCTCCGAGACGGTGACACAAGGACAAACCCCAGCGGCAGCGACGCCACAGCTCTCACGCGTAGCATCAGGTGGAGGAAGAACGGAGAAAGTTATAATCCTCTAAATTCTGCAAATTTATCACGCATAGTATCAAACATGGAATAGTTTAAAAATAAAGGCAAAAAAAAAAAAAAATAATCCAATGGCTGTGACATTCGACTAACAGCGTAGGTACAGCTGCTCCCCAAGGGCAGCCCTTCCGCCAACACACAGCTTTTAGGAAAAGCCACCTTCTCCCAGCCCCCCGAGACAGGATTTTTGCAACAAAAAGAGGAAAATTCACGTGGTGGAGACAGGTTGGGAGTAACGCAGGCTCACAAGCGCGACGCTGCGTGGCACAAACCAGCCTGGGGCTGCGTGCGCTGAGCGGACAGGGGAGGTCGAAGCGGTTTGTGGGTGAAAGCACCCAGCCCCTCTCCGACACGGGGCCGGCCAAGGACGGGGCGGTTTAACTAAAAATACCCAATAAAGCCCGTTAATGGCACGCTGATTAATGAGAAATGAATGTGTTTGGGAATCGGCGGAGCCGCGGCGCAGAGCGGGCGGTGACTCAGCTCTGCCCACTTCACGCGGGTTCGACTCGAGTCCCCGTCCAGGAACAAGCCACCCCCCCCCCCCCCCCTCGGTCCTGCTCCCCACCAGCCTCCCCCCGCGGCCCCTGACGCTCCCAGCCCTCCGCACACTCCCCAAAGCAGGGGAGCGCCTTTTGCCCGTTTGACTGCCCAATATCCCGCGCCCCTCCAAAGAAATAAAAGCACTCTGTGTGTTTAACAGCAACAGCCCAGCGCTGGGATTCACCGGAGAGCAAACGGGGCCGAGTCGTCCCGGGGATGCTTACGGAGCTGGTGGCAGCGAGGCAAAGCGGAACGTTACCGCCCGGCGCCGGCCACGTGAAGCTTCGGTCGCGAGGGCGGGGGAATTAAAAGCAGAGTTTGGGCACGACGAGCACAAATCACCGCCCTCATCGGCGCAAGGCAGCCCTAGGGCAGCTCCGCTTTCCCGTTCCCAGTTCCCATTCTCGCCTCCCAGCGCTGCCGAGGAGTTGGTTGGGGAAGGGGCACGGGAGCAGCGGACGACCCGTGGAAAACTTCGGCCGCAACCGCAGCGTTCACAGGCGCGCCCCCTCGCCCTCTGCCGCCCCACTGCTTCACCAGCCACCGCCCCCCGTATGAGAAAAATAGATAATAAATAAATCCTGATTCGAAATAGGCTCAAGTTTTAGCAGCGCTGCCCTTCAATCTCAAATACTTTCACGTTTACATCAGCAAAACTTGGAATTCTACCGCAAAGGTTAAAGCCACCCAGACTCCTCCAAAAGCATTAAGACCACCAATAAGACTTTTAATTCCTAGAACAACCCAATTCTAAAAAAAAAAATAAAATAAAATAAGTAAAAAAAAAAACAAACCCTCCCACAATGCAGGGAGCCTTAGTTCAGGGGAAGTTTTGCTTTTAAATCCAGAATCTCGGCGTTAAAGACAATTTGAAAGCTGCCTTTCGTCACCAGGGTATTTTTATGTCAGAAACCAAGCTTTTTGGTGTTCTAAACCTACCCAGCAGACATGGATTCGCCTGCAGCGGGCACGAGCTCCAGCGCCGTTTAATACAGGGCAGAGGCCTGCGAACAGGGGAGGCTGCTGGGAGGAGCTGCTCCAAGACAGACTCAGCATCCCCTACGACCAAGAAACAAATTTTTGCTGCTTCGACTTTTGAGAAGAGATGCGCTATTCAACTAAAAAAACCCCAAAATTCTCCTCTCTGACAAGTGTCTCAAGTTTTCATTACAAAACTCCAAACCTTTAGTATAAGTCGGTAACAGAAGCGATAAAAACACCACTATGCAGACATTTACAAAAAAAACCAAACCCTGAGGGTCACTAAATCTCAGTCACCTTGTACCAAGAGTTGGGAGTCAGAGGAGCAAGGTATTATACAAACAGCGCAGTCAGCAGAAAGCCCAGGCTTTGTTGGTTTTAAACATTTTTTTTTTGTGTGTGTTTTCAATGCACTAAGGCACCAGGAAGTCACAGTTGGGCCAGTGAGCTCTTCCACGCAACGCCCAAACCCGACACACTTACCAGGTGTTAAAGGGAGGCGAACACAGGGGCAAAGCCCCCCAGTGCTCCGGGGCTGGAGAGGGACGGGGGGAGGCAGGGAGCTCTCGCTTCGGGTCGGATGGGATGCGGAAAGACTCGCTGTGGGCATCACAAATCCACACTGCTTGTACACAGCCACCGACACAAAATAAAAAAAAAAAACAAACAAACCAGCACCAGCTTGAGACATACAGTCACGTCCCTTCGAAGCTTCGTTTCTCCGTCACTTCAGAACTATTTAAAAAAAAGGCAACTGTCGTTAACCTCCTAAAACCATCTGAAATATTTCAAAGGCTCCTGTCGCCTGCAAGATCATTTGTAAAAGACACGGAGGGAACAAAGACGGGGGTTTACAACAGGAAGGAACTGCCAACTCTCTTTAATAGTACATCACTCTGTCTAGCAGAGAAGTCAGCAAAGCTCAAACCTTGCCGTATCATTCAGGAATTATACAGCATTTTACAACTTTAAAGCACTGTACAAACATCACCGCAAGGCTGCAGCTCTCAAGCTTTGCTAAACACACAAATTGGTCACACTTCACCACCAGCTGCACATTTCGTTTCCTCTTTTGGTATCTCACAGCTCGTCAAAGGATTCTTCAGTTTCAGCCCCAGATAAACCCTGCGAGGCCGAACGCTAACACGGCGTCTTCAGTCAGCATCTCGCACTGTGCACACAAGTGCTTTTTGACAGCGGAACTCGGGGAAGAGTCCTCTTGCAATCGCCAGTAAATCACACGGAAATCCAAGTATATTTTATCTTCACCAACACAGTTGGCATTTTCAACAACGTTCCAGTAATTTGGAGGTCACCGCCATGGCAAAAAGGTAACTTTTTTTTTTGAGGCAGATACAAAGTTCTAAACTACTCAGCGTTAAATTCACTCACTGCATCAGAAACTCGGTGCCTAACGTACATTTAAAAACGCAACGGGAGCTGTGCCCTGCTCTTCCTAAGGTTCTGCCTTGCAACATACGGTCGTCAGCAACAGTTGATCTCCCTTCGCCCCCAAAACCTGAACGCGGGGCGTCCCCGGTGGGACAGGGACGCCGCGGAGAAGGGGACAGCAGAAACCCTCAAAGCTCGGGGCCGCGGCAGCCGTTCGGAACAAGGCTTATCCAGGATCTCTAGAAAAAGGTTCGTGCGATTTCTTGAATCGGTGTTTAGGATTTGTGAACAAGGAAAACACACAGCTATAAATGCAACAATTTAAACTAACACAGTGTGAAGTCAGCTTCTTACGTGAAAGCAGACACGACATCATTACTAAGCTACACCTTTCCTGTCCCCTTCAGGTGACGATGCTCATTTCCTTTTAGTCTCTGCACCTCTGAATCCACCTAGACGACGTACGGGTCTCCATTTTGGCTCTTTCTGAAGAGTCAGTGAAGGGTTACAGGCAACAGGCACTGAACTGTCACAGTCCAAAAGAGATCGGTCTTCATCAGAGACCATGGAAGCTCACATTTTGGTCAACTCCAAGTCCTGGACTCCATTCCAGACATGCTGATATCGCAGGAAAATACAACGTACCATTATTCAGAGCCGGCAGTTGAGACAGAGAACTAGATCTCGTTGCCGAGGTGCTCCCAGGCTCATCCAGCCACGCGCTGCCTGCAGGGTGCCTACCCAACTCCGTTCCATCAGCTGTTGCTTAAATACACTGTTGATCAAAAACTCAGAACAGGGTAAGAGTATCCTTTTATTCCAACGGAGAAGTTGCACATTTCAGTCCGTTCAAGACCAAGAGACGGTTAGAATTTAAGAGCAACAAAAGCAACACACCCTTCACTTGAATTCTCCATGACCACTGATGCGTGAGAATGTACGCTGCCAAATGACCGTGGCCCTTACAGAACAGACCAAAAGAATACAACTGAGATATCAAGTTGACAACACGTTTGCTAAGACCAACATAACCCTAAATGACACCCAGAATTTTGTTAGTGCAGTGCCACTTGCAGAATATTTGTGAAAAATAGTGAGGCCCCACACTTACGGCTGGGCCGGGCACATCCAAAGAAGAGTTAACCACTTGTAATATGTCAATGGGTACATGAATCAGAAAGCCTGCACCACCAAAGGGTTCGGAACAACCCGTGTACCCACCCAGGCTCCCACAGCTAGAGCTGGTTGATTAGGTAACAGATTCAACAAAACCTTTGAAAGTGACAGTGTATATTTTTAGAAAGGAGGAACCTAAGGTTATACTACATCATTTACTGAATTGTTCCACCACTGCTCCGTAAGTTTTACGGCATAAATAAAAAATGGAGAGGGGGGAAAAAAAAAAAAAATAAATACATTGGCTCCTATGAAGTCAGAAGTGGTTTGGGCTGCATAGTGGAGGGGTGAGAGATGGGGGCGAGGGGCAAAATTTACACACTTTGAGACAAAACAGGAAGCGCCTGCAAAGTAGTAGAAGAGAAAGCCAAGAGTTTAAGTGTCCTCGTTCATATCCTGGCTGTCTGTCCGAGCGATTTTCCGTGGTGGCGCCGAATTCTCACCTTCTATTTCCACCTGCTCTTGATCTCTCTTCTTTGCTGCATTCTGTTGGGACAGAGAAAGCCACAGTGAAACTCTCCGAAGCCCTAGGTTCTGGTGGGAGGAAGAGTCGGTAGAACAGTTTCTGGTTTGTAAAAGTTTTCGGGTGGAATATAGCGCTGTGATGACCTAAAGGACACACCGGAACAAACACTGGAGAGGATTTTGCCCAAAGCTGAAAGGTGCCGCTTCTAGATTGTTCTTCAAATTTGAGGGTGGGATTAAAACACCAATCGTTGATGTCAGCACCTTTTATTTATAGATCCCAAATACAGCATAAACGTGAGTAAGATCCTCTTTCCCACTGCTCTGAGTCAGTCCCTGAACTTATCAAAATCTCCCAAAGCCTTCTGTCACATACAAATACTTTCTTTTCAGCTTCAAGGTTCCTTATTTTGCCTCTCTCCACGTTCTTCGGCAACCTCTGCTCTTCCCATGATTACACTCACTGCTTCGACATCTCCACTCCTAAGGCCCAGGTATCCCCGCTTCCTGGTCTCAAACGCCCACTAGAGCATGCTAATCTGCGTGTTCCTCATATGAGAGCTCAGATTCTGCACCCGAGGTACTTACACAACCTCATCAGGGCATTCACATTCTGCACAGTCTCATCCACCTTCTCCTAAAATCCTGGAAGGTGAGAGCAGCTTTACCCTAGCTGTGACGCATACACCGAGGCACAGGGTGACCAATTTGCCAAGGTCACAAAGGAAAACGGCAGTAACAAGAAAATGTAACTGCAGCCTCCCAAATTCTAGACTAAACACTGAGTTAATGTCCCTTAAATTGAAAGGGAAGAAAAAGTTACTTGTTCTTACACTACCCTTTGCTGAAGTGCAGTTCATACTTTCTTTTAATTCATTTCTGATATCTGGATTGTGAACAATATTCAGCTCAATTAGCCCAAGTCGGCAAAACAAAACAAAGCGCTAGTATTAAGAAAACATAACCATACCTTTTTGTCCCACTGCTGATGTAAATAACGCAAAAGGATATTTGTCTTTTCTGTTACTATGACTGCCAAAAAAAAAAAAGAGAGAAAACACACATAGGTCATTTTAAAGATGACTTTTAAAACGGTGCAGTAACCACCACATTACTTCACGTACTAAGCATGATCCTTTTTAATTAAAGGACAGTATGCAGGAACAGCGATTAATTAGTAAGGACAAAGGAAAAGCACAAAAAGCAGTAACTAGATGTACACTGCTAATCACTGCGGTGGCAGTTCAATAATGTCACCTGGTCTGGAGTTTGAAATAAGGGAGATTACGCATATGCCAGGTTTTAAGTATTAGAACAGAATAAAGTTATTTAAAAACTCAAACGGTAGTGGGGCGGACTTACTTTGTTCAGATGGATATTCTCTCGTGGGAAGATATACCGATGGTCTTCTATTCTGTAGAAGAATTAGGCCAGTTACAGAACAGAGACAGCAAAAGGCGATTTTTAACCCAACCACAGCTAAAGCGACCAAAAGGCCCTCGTTAACGCAGGCCACAACTGCACTGTGATATTCTGCCCTGTTACGTGACACTGCATGGCTACAGCTTTTTAACACACACGTAGAGAAGCAGGTCCATTTTTCACGTGTTCTTCAGGGCATAAGACTATTACTAAAGGACATATACACACACACACACATATATAAAGCAAGCACCACGGATGTGGTTTGGCTGATGCAATGACACATTCCTCACCAAAGCAGGCAGGAAGTTTTCCTTGCCAATCTCAACTCATGAACTATCAGCTGTGATCATACATAGATTTATTTATTTTTTTTTTAAGAAAAAAAAAAATACTCGTTTCAAGTTTATTTCACTCTAGCATCCTCTGAGCTGTGCAAGAAAACCTTCCCCCAAAGCACCAGGATGTGGCAATACTTACTGATGCTTTACATACAGAATCCGCATGGAATCTGCTGAAGTTGCTTTTGTTGTAGACCGGTAATCCTTTCAAAAAATCTGCCTAAAAAGACACAGAATGCAAACAAAGGAGTAGGTGAGGAATGAAGGAGTGACATTCTGGCTGCTGTTTGCTTTGTGCTGATTCTCGAAGGAGCCGCTCGGGTCATTAAGATAAACAACTGCAGGAACTGAAAGACGCTGCCAGGGCCCAGCTAGCGAGATGGCTGTTGGATACCGAATCCTGCCCCAAAGGGGCTTTGTAAAGTAAGCCAACCCCCAGCTTCTGCATTTCGACCGTTATATCCCCCAAGTCCAGTTAGAAAGCTGCTAATTTAGCATCTTTTGGCACCTAGGTGATTAAAAAGAGGTACATGGCCAACTACGTGAGCTCTGACAGAAGGAAGATTTGCACCACGCAAACACCACTGACGTAGCAGACCAGAGTTCACAGTAATTTATCAGCCCAAATCACGACACCACATGAGAAACTCTGCCACAGCTACACTGATGCTTGAAGTCCTTGAATATTACACCATATCAAACCAGTTGCTCTTTTGCTTTCCCAGTTAACGTTCTTTGTCACAGACCAAGGCTGGTTCCACAGAGCAATGAAAGCCTATGTGGCCTCAAAAGCCCAATCCTTATCACAGGCTTATCAGCCCGGCCCAACTTTCTTCTTTTCTTGAAGGATCACATCCCTATGTGTGTCAAGGCTACTGGTACATCAAAAAAAAAAAAAAAAAAAAATCACAAGTATTGATGGAAGTGGTCAGATCCCCCCTCGCAACAAAACTGTTGATCACACAGGCCAGCAAAACTGTTTGTTAAACAGCACGGGAACCCTGCAGATCCCTCCCAGTTTAATTAAGCCGTAGCAGCATGAAACAGGAACTTCCTCCTCCAAAGTGAAAAAGGAGGGCGGGAAGAGAACATTACAGGGGCAGGAGAAAACTGAACTTAAAAGTGTGTTGGAGCCTCTCTCCTCCCAGCAGAGAGAAAAGAAGATGCCCAGCAATGTCATAAAAGTAAAGAGAAAACGGGGAGTAAATGCAAGATGTACTTGTGTGATCAGCAGAGGGGAGAGAGGCCCTGAGACCATCTCTTCTGCATCATTAGACTTGCTTCAAGATCCAAAGCCCGTTAAACTGAATGTGAAAGGATTCTACTCCAGGACATACACCCCCTTGTTCATAAGCAACTCTAAAAGGACAGCAAAGCAGCAGACAAGAAGTCATTTAATTTCAGTGTTAAAAGCAACAAATAAATGGACACTACGGCTACAAAGCTGCTAGGTGGGAAGACATTGTTTTCATTTAAATAGAAGCCATTATTCTTATTGACACTGCATCTTTAATTCAAAACAATGAGCTATAATTAGCCAAACTAGAAAAATATTATTCATACTTTTGTTCTTAAAAAGAAGTCTACCAACATTCTCGTTTCTGCATTCAACCCTTCCCATATGCCTGGTTTTAGAAAGAATCTTGTTAAAAATACCAGACTTGGGGTTCAAACAGCAAATTTCAAATTTCTCTTGCCCGTCTTAACCCCCTCGGGATCAATGCTATTTCCCTGTGCCTTCGCTGCCCTCGGTCGCGAGTCCTCCAGGACAGAGTCCATCACTCACTCGCCTGCGTGACGCCTGTACCACGGCTGAGCGCAGGAATTAAGGCAGGATCTTCCAGCTCTGCTCTAACAGAAGCCCTCGGTTTCAAACCACGTTGTGCTCTCAGCTCACCACTTCCCACGCCTGCCCCGATGGATTTCTCCCTTCATCTGTTCTCACCGACTTCCACGGTCGGCACCGATTAGCCAACGCGTACACTACCCAAGGATTCCCAGGCTGAAAGGGATGGGGAATCCTTTAACAACTTCTGAAAGCACAGCCAGGCACAGTTTTCTCCACACAGCCCAGGTTTAAGAATTCCTAATTATATTACTCTGTTCAGAAGGATTGAGGATCTTTAAAAATATCCCGTTGCATTTCAAAGCATCTCACCTTCCCACTGCATTAAATTTGCAGACTTTTTATGCCAAAGGAAGCCGCTCCGCTACACCAGCCTAATCCAGAGAGAGACAGACGTGCCCTTGATTTCTTTTATTGCAGCAAAAACCTGACAACTACTTGGTTTTATTAACACTTATATGAATGGAAAATAACTGCTCTTACTTAAGAGCACACAACTTCAAGTCCTTCTTCAATAAGCTACAGCTCACCCAAGGTCCTCACGCTAGACTATTCCCTACTTTCCACCCAGGAATTTGGTCTAGCAGAGCCCACGTTTCCCTGGAAAGAGGCTGAGCGAGCAGGATCACAGCTCTCACCAGGGATTCGCAGTCTTTTAACAGACTTACAGCAGAGTGAGTTACATCCAGTAAGTTGCAAAAAGAACGTTAAAATTATCAGTCAAAATGCAATTTAAACGGTGAATGTGGGGTTTCCCCCCCTCCCCTACAAAAGGAACAACTGAAGCAGGATATAAACCAGCTAAGTGCAGACTCGCAAGCAGGAAGGTTACCGCACTCAGACAACACCTGGAGACCTCAGCCTAACAGCCACAAGCGCCCCTGGCTCTCGGCCACCACCTTTTCCTTTTCTCAGGCCAGCAGTCACTCGGGTGGACCAGCTCCAGCCCCACCAGCAGCACCCACTGCTCGGCCAGAACTGAGCGGAACAACAGGGACGCCAAACAGAGATGCACATTTCTCCAACCTAGGCTCCAGCCAGCACGTTAAGCACTCGTCACCAGTTCAACTGAAAAGTCTGGTTGTCAGCAACACAGACTATCCCTCCGATAACGATAATCCCGCTGGATACGGGCACATTTCAGTGGCTATCTGCTGATATGATCTCAGAGATTGCCAAAAAGGCCCCCTTGTGGGAACTGCCTGGAGTCATATTCCTGGATATTCAGAATTAGACAATACTCCAAGTGCAATGATCCTTATCTGCTCCAAGGGCACCAGATAAATAGGCCCCAGTAGGTCACGGCCATGTTTACGCACCTATCGCACAAGGCACACTGAGCCATGCCTCCTGTGTAATGTCACCAGGAAACATTCCCCCTGTGTGCCTTCTGCCACTCTTTAACCAAGGAAAGCGCACCCCGGCCAAGCCAGCGAAGCTGACGGAGCGTCCGGTGTGGAAGTGAAAAAACAGCACCTGAACGGAGCAGGTGCCTCATTTCCTTTGGGGAAAGGCAAACTCAAAAAACCCCAACAAAACAAGTGCAATTAAGCAACCTCAGAAGACAACACTGGTTCCTTCTATGATTTCGGAAGTGAGGGAGAGATAAGATGCATCTACTTTTCCTGTGTCAACCCGGGTGCTCAGCTTCCTAGGAAGATGACAGTCCTCATCTAAAAGCAGAAAGGCGAAAAAGATAATAGATATTACGTGCCCCATTCTCAGCTTTTGAAAGGAACCGCAGTAACAACACTCAGCAACACGAGGCCCAGCACCCAGATGCTGAAAGCAGGGCTCTGGCCCAGCATGATGCACACACACATGTGGATGTGGGTTAGGGGAAAACCACTAACACAGGCTCGGGAATGGCCACCTAAGCTCTCAGCCACGGTATGTGGAGACCACAGGGACACCACTGTTTTTCCTGTAGTTACGGAGCTTGTAGACAGGCAGAAGGAAAACCCTCTTTCTCCAAAAATTATTACATTGCTACAAAGGGAAGGAGGGAGACTGGAAGCCTCTCGGCTATGACAGCCGCCACCAAACACTCAGGCACCAGACCAAGTCCCTGTTGTTGCTTAGGGGGCACAGAAAGGATTGAGCAACCTCACAGCCCGCAGCCCCCTCAGTGCACCCCCCAGTCCTGGGGATGGGGGAGCACCCCGCACCTCAGAGATGCCCCAATTTCCCCCTTTTGCCCCCCAGCCTTCTGGGTGGAGGGAACGCCCAGCGTCCTGGCAGTGCCCCAGCTGCTGTCAGCCCCCCATCGCTGGTGGGGGGAACGCCAGGCCCTGGGGGAGCCCTGTTCCCCACTGAGCGCTCCAGCCGCGGTGGGGAACAGCCCGTACCATGAAGTGCCACAGCCCCCCCAATCGCTGGAAGGGCGGAACCCCCCCAGCCTGGGCGTCCCAGCCCCCCTCATCCCCCCACCCCAAGAGAAGGCGTGCGTCCCCAGCTCAAGTCATCCCTGCCCTCCTCAGCCCCCCACCCTCGGGGGGGAGCAGCCCCGCCATCTTGGGGTGCTACAGTCCTCCACCTCTCGGGGTGTAGGACACCCCCGGCTCGGGGCGCCCCGGCCTCCCACATCCCCCCGTCCCAGAGGGTGGGGCACCCCCCACCTCGGGGTGCCCAGCCCACGGCCGGGGCCCCCGCCGCCCCCCCGCCTCCGCCGAGGCCCCGGGCGGGGACGCCAGAGGGTGCGGGCCCTGCAGGGCCGGAGGCAGCGGGCCCTCCCTCCCCGGGCCGGCTGGGGCAGCGGGACGCGGCCGGCGGGGCGGCAGCGGCGGGGACCCACGGACCGCGCTCCCCTCACAGCACCGGGCCGGGGGCGCCGCCATTTCGGGCGGGGGGCGCGAGGCACCTACCATCTTCGCCGCCGCCAGCCGTGAGGAGCCGCCCCGCCTCAACCCACCCACTACCTCCGTTGCCCGCCCCGCAACGTTTCTATTGGTCCGCGCCGCGCCACTCTCGCCTTCTATTGGGCAGCGCGCCCGTCACTCGTCGCGGCGTTGAGGAGCGTAGGGTTCGGTTGAGGCAGGAAATGCCCGCTCGGACGGCTGTGGGGGGAGGGTGCGCCGGGCGGGAAGACCCGGATGTGGCGGCGGCCGCGGGGCACACTGGGACATGTAGTCCGTGCCTCCATCCACCTTGTCCCGCGTTAACGAAGGCGCTGTTAATTACGCGGTGGGAACGAGGCAGCTCGTTAACAGCGTTGGGAGAACAGCGGCCAGGACGAGACAATTCCTCCCCAGCCCAGGGCTGCAGCCAAGAACCAGGACCCTGATCACGCAGGGCCGCAGGGAGGAGCAGAGCAGGCAGAGACGCTGCTGACGTGACTGGCGTAAATGAAACCCAAAATTCCCTCAGCCCCAATCCTTCCAAAGGCTCCCTAGCAGCTGACATCCCGCGAACAAGCCAGCTTTCCTCCCCCCCCCTTAGTTTTGCATTAACGATTAGCGCAGGAAGTTCAACACGGGTCATCACAGCTCGTGTTCTCACAAGTTTATCTCAGAACCACACACACAAAGTGGCGATAACTTTACAATCTAAAAAGCAGCTCTCGGAGGCCACCCTCACGCCAGTGCCATTCCTCCCACACTCCCAATGCGAGACGGACGGTTGGTCACCACAGTCTCCCCGGTACAGACGCTCAGGCCGGGTCACTCCGAAGCTGCAGCAGCTCTAGGGCTCGATTCCAGCTCCCCCCCCCCCAACCAATTCAACCTCACGGGCAGAGCCCTCAGTGGCTCAGGGACTTCCTGCCCTTCAGCATGCGCCGGAGGATGACCTCGATGCCGGCCGGCGTGCTGATGCGCTTGATCCAGCCGTGGGTCCGTTTGCGCTTGCGGTTGTTCGGCTGATACTCGTTCCCACGCGCTTTTGTGCGGATCTGCTGGTGGTTCCAGGAGGACAGCGGGCCGGGGCAGCCGCCGGTGGGCTGGAAGGTGCGGTGGCTTCTGAGAGGCAGCTCCAGGGAACCTGAGAGGACTGAGGCTGCTCGGAGCTGGAAAGGGCAGGCTGCTGCTTGCTGGAGCAGAAACAATCTTTCGGAAAAGGAAAATCAAAAAAGAAGAAAAGAATCAGAAGCGAGAGGAGCGCGCCTGGCGCTGCCGCTGACGGGAGAGCAAAGGGCTTTTTTTCAGCTGTGAGGGACGGGGCTGACCCCGCCGCCTCCCCCCCTCCCCGGCCCAGGGCCCGCTCGCCCCCCGCTGCCCCCCGGGGGGTCACGCCCCGCCCCGCACGCCCTCAGCCCTGCCCGGGGAGGCGGCGGCCGCCGTTACCTGCCGCCAACAGCCGACGGCCAGAGGCGGCCCAGCCCCGCCATCGCCCTCAGCCCGTCCTGACAACACCGTCCTGCCAACAACACCGCCTCCTATTGGCTCCCTCCGCCCGGCCAATCACAGCCGGCGGGGAATGCGCATGCGCGCTGGGCGGGAGGGGCACGCAGGGGCCGATGGGTCTTGTAGTCCCGGAGAGGGCCGGGGCCGCCGCGCTGTCACCATGGCAACGGCCGCGGGTAGGGCCTGGGCCCCCGGGGCTTGCGAAGCACCAAGGCCTCCTGAGGCGCCGGGGGGGGGGGGGCGGGGGCTCGGCCCTGTCACAAGCCACTGACAGAGCAAAAGCCGCCTCTAAAGGCTAAATTATTCCTTGCCGGGACAGTTCCGCGGCATCTGCTCCCATGTTTGGGCCCCGCCGGGGCGGGGGGGCCGGGCCAGGCCCAGGGCCCTGCCACCACAGGGGCCTCCTCGCCCCTGAGGGGTTTGTTCTGGCTGTCCCCAAAACTGTCACGCCAAGCAGTGTGGAGCATCGGCATCCATTTTTGGAAGCCCGGCCGGGCGCCGTGACAGGCCCAGCAGAGGGTACACTGGCACTGGGACCGGCACCGGACTCTGATCCCCTCCGTCCTCTAATGTATATACATGTAGACAGAGCAGCAACATGTCGGGTGTGCCAAGGCCTACAGAGAGGTTCAGCCTCTGCCCGTTCCTGAGTAGGTGAATGGGATTATCTGTGTTTTACAGAGCAGGAAAATGAGGTGCAAGAGGAAGAAGAGGAGGAGGAGGGCTTGCTGGGGGGCCAGAGGGTGAGTCACTGGTAACCCAGGGATCTCAGCCATCCTCCCTGTCTGCTCTGATCGCTGCCAAGATCCCTCAGATTGCTTTGCTGCAGGCAAGCCCAGACATATCGCCAAGAGCAGGCACCAGCGCTGGGGTTTTTCTGCACTGGTTTGTTGTGTTCCCGCCAGAAGTCAGCCGGTTGGGGTGAGGGGATGCGACTGCCACCCTCCCAAACCCACGGCCAGGAAAATAAACCCAGGAAACATTCGTGATTGTACGTTTGTTCTCCTGTTCCAGCCCCTGGGGTCTGCGTGTTTGTGCTTTCAGTGCATGGGCACCCGTGCTGAGCTCCGACACGCTCATGGCGCTGACACGCTGCCAGCCTCTGGGAAGCCACAAATACCTGAATGGCGAGAAAATGGTAAAAGGTAAAAAAGGAACTCGGTAACTCATCTCACTGGAAGGAGCAAAAAACCAGGGTGAGTCCTCCTGCTCCCCTGGCTCCCGCAGGCTCCCATGGGCGGGCGGCCAGGCTGCGCTGGGTCTTGCTTTGACTGGCAAGTCTCCTTGTCTGTCATGCCGAGAGCCCTCCTCTTTAGGAGGGATTTCAGGGGCTTTCTATGGCTATAGACTACAAGGACAAATAGCACCCCCAAACCCCAGAGCTCAGTTATGAAGCTGCTCACAGGGAGAAGATGGAAGGAGAGATTTCGGTCTAAAGGAGATGAGCTGAGCTGAAGGCATTGCTCCATCCTTCCCACCAAACAGGCAAAAAAATGTAATCGGAGGAGCTGAAAAGCTGAGCAGCCTGCCAGCGCTGGCATCCTGCGTCCTGCACAGGCTCCCGCCGCCTCGGGCATCTCTTCCTCTCCTGCAAGATTTAAGCCTTTCATTTGCAATCTCGACTCCTGACAATCCTCGTCAATAAATGAGGTGAGCATCCTCTTCTGTCTCTCTCTCTTTGTGCGGAGGGCTCAGAGCGCAGGCTGGGATGTAGGGCATGCGCTGACACGGAGGGGATGGAAGGTGCTCTGCATGGGGAGCAAAATGGCCAAAAGATGCGGTTTTTCAGAGCTGACGATGGGAAGGGGTTTGAGAGGCATTAAATGGGGTTGCGGGGAGAGAAGGTTCGCCTCGCAGCGACGCGGCATTGCTTACGCTTCAATAGCCCGGTTATATTGAGCATGCTTGGAGCACGGGGTTATAAAAAGCTGCCCGGCGATAAAACTTAAGGGACAGCTTCTGTTGTGATGCAATTGCAGTAAATGATTGCTGGCTCTGACCGAAGACCTGCTGTTGCTATGTGTGTGTCAAATCTGCTTGGATTGTCGGTTGGAGACCGAGGGGGCACCTGCACGCATCGCTGCCCGGCGGAGGGGGCAGGGTTTTTCTTCTTCTCCTGCCTCCTTGCAATGGTTTCTTCCAGCCTGCTGCTGGAGGACGTTTGCATCCAGCCGGCTTTTCTGCGGCGATGCGGTGGGACCGGGGAGGGGGAGGCGATCCCCCTGGAAATCCAGGAGGTTTGGGAAACAGAGGGGGTTAAAGCGGGATTTCGGTCGCGGAGGTCAGGCACAGGTTACTCCGCCGTGCATTGCATAATCTTTTGTTTCTCAAGGTCTTCTTCCTTCCTAAAGAGAAGACGTGTGGCAGGCAGCCAGCCGCGGCTCCAGGCTGCCGTATGTCTTACAGACGCTCTGCTTTCCCTGCCCTGCCGTTTCTTGACTGAATGCGATTTGTCTGCGTCCCGCGGGGCCCTCGGCGAAGTCCTGCTGCCCGCAGATGGGGACCTGTCCTCCCCCTCCTGGGAGGCTGCATCCCTGCCTGTGCTGAGGATTTCGGGGCTGCCTCCCTTGGTTTTCTGTTTGCATGACTGATAAAGCCTTCCCGACTATTTACTCTTGTCCTGATAAAGCTGCTCTAATTGTATCAGGACAGAGAAACCAGGCGTGACAATAAATCCAGGTGCTTGCCACCAGCTGAAGTGGCTTTTTCACGTTCCCCCAGAGGGAAGTTTACTTTGCAGGACCCAGACTAAGCAGCACAAACACTTCCTTGCGTGTATCCGAGATCGGTGCTAAAGCAGTCCTCGTCTTTATGTGTTTCTCGCTGCTGCAGTTTCTCCTCTTTCGGAGAGTGAATGGCTGGGGGAGGCTGGGAAGAGCGTAATAATATTTGCCTATTCCTCAGGAGTGTCGTGTGTCATCATTAATACTTGTGAGCCCCGGAGGGAAGGGATTAGAGCTGAACAAATTATTATGGCAGGTCAGATTCTGGCTGCAGCACATCTCATGCTCCTCTTTGGCACCTCTCCTCCGAGGATTTGCAAGGAATTAGCGGATATCAAGTCCCTGCTACTCCCTGCGAGGGCTCGGGGCTCTGTGCAGGGAGGGGGACAGAGGTGCTGAGCGGCGATGGGACTCGTTTGGATTATGGGAAGGTTTGTGGCCATCATCTCTGGCACCAACCCCGGCTCGCGCTGCCCTGGCAGTAAACGATGTTTTTCGGCTCGGTTATTGGGACCAAACGTTTGCCAGGACTTCTCTCGGCAGGGATGGGCTCATGGCTGCCCTGGGGGCTGTCATGGAGAAACGCACCACCCTTTTTCCTGCCCTTAATTCAAGGGCTCCCCAGCGGGGACAGGACAGGAAGGGGATATTTTTGTCATTCCCAGCACCCCCTGAATGCTTGGGACATCAGCTGTCCCCAGTGACCCAGTGAGGAGGGGACCGCTGCGGGAGGCTCTTTGGGGCAGAGGAGACCAGGGATGGCAAGGGAAGAGCCAGCTTGGCTGGCCCATCCCGGCATGGCCGCCAGCGTGCCCACGCCGTGCTGTCGCATCCCTGGGGCAGACGGGGTGTCTGCCTTGATGCACCACCCCACGGGCTGTGGTGTCAGCCCCATGGGCTCTGTGTCAGCCCCGCGTGGCTGCCTGTCACATCACCCCATCGGGCTTTCCACCCTGCCACATTGCATCTCGTCCCGTTTTTCTCCAGCTGTGACATGGTGCCATCAAGTTGTATAAAATCTGAGGCGCTGCAGCCCAAAGTAGGTCAGTAAGTTGTTTTTTCCCAGCCGGGTTATTCATTGCAGCCGCAGGGAGGGTGAAGCTGGAAAACTCCACATGGGTGCTCTGGGACTAGGCCTGGCCCTGGGCAATAAATCATCCTCCTGGGATTAATCCCCAGCACCCTTTGAGCATCCCCTCTATGCTGGGGGCGCTTTCCTGGGGGCAGCTGTGATTTTGAGGGGGGGGGCTGGGATGTGGGTATGAGCTTGGGGTGATGCTGCCTGCCTTCCCAAGCCCCCACCGCGTCCTCGGCCTCCCGGGACACGGGGGCCGATGGCAGGTTCACACCGCGCCTGACTCATTGTTGTGCCTGGCCTTACGTAACCGGTGCCGAAATCTCGCTCTCTGCCGGGGGTGGCGATGGAAGGTAGCCGGGATGGAGGGGATGGGGAAAAAAAAAAAAAAAAAAAAAAAAAAAAAAAGCAGCTCATCGCCATGGTTACCAGCATCTTTGCAAAGTTCTTTGCATCCATCTGGTTTCATTTTCCGCCGTTTCATCTCACGGAGGGAACATCCCTTGATGTTTCTGGCTGCATCAGCCGCGGCAGACGGCGTGGTGGGTTAGAGGAGGCGCGTGGGAGGTGGGAGACGGGCGCGCTTTGCCTCCCAGCCCCTGAGATGAAGCCTGACATCCAGTCGAGTCCCTTAACCTCCTCTCCCTCCGTTTCCCACCTAGCGCAGCTCGACCGGGATGTGCCATGAGGCTGGAGGGCAGCTCTGTAGCCGAGCCTGGGCTCCTGGATCTGCCTGCAGAGCTCCTGACTGCCAGAGCCTTCCAGCAAATCAATTCTGGAAATGAACAGGATGGACTGATTGAGTTAATCCTGAGAAGTTAATCAATGTCAAGGCGGTTTGGCCAGAAGTCCTGTTTATAATCCATACAGAGATCATTAGTACCTTGTGAAATGGAGGCGCAGCGCAAAGCCAGGCTTTATAGAAATCAGAGGCAGAATCCTGTCCAGGTCCCACAGGCTGAGCCCAGGGGGAACCGTACCCGGTGCAGATGCAGGATGCGGCCTGCCAGCCATGGGCAGAGCTGGCGTGGAGCTCACAGTCGTGCTCGTGGGGACTGCGAGGCTCAGGGTCTGCCTGGTTTTCCCCATCTCCCCGTTCAGCGTTACCAGCTCAGAGCTGCTCAAGGATCAAGAGCAGCCCAAAACTGGCACCAAGCTGGTGCTGGAAAGCATGGCAAGAGCAGTGGCGTGTCCATCCCGGCGCAGAGGCTGCTGGGCACCTTCCAGCCAGGGCTCCAGCCAGTCTGGTACCCAGCTCCTCAGGCTCCTCACCCATCTAAGTGTGGCTCAGCAGGGCAGACCAGCCCCTTGCCAGCCAGGTCTGGATTTAGTTTATCCTCCCCAGGGCGCTGAGACCTCCTGCTCGTGCTCATCAGTTCGGATGGGTCCATCCCCGGAGCGGCGATGGGAGCCCGCTGGCTGTTTAGCACAGTGCTCGGCCAGCCTGCGGGGAGCAGCGGGCTGCGGGAAAGCTCTCGGTGTTGTAGGGCTGAGCCACGTCCTGCATGGACGTGCTTGTGCCCAGGGGAGAGATCACCAACGTGAGCCCTGAACCGCATCCTGCACGGATGTGCCCATGTCCAGAGGAGAGATGGCCGATGCTAGCCCAGGGGCCAAACCATGGAGAGCTGGGACTGCCGTGCCCCGCGTCGGGAGGAGCCCCCCGGCCAGTGGCAAGGAGAAGGAGCACCCAGGACCGGCTTTGCTGCGTGGCCAGTCCCTACAATTCAGCACCCAGAGCCTTGCGTGGGAGTCAGGCCACTGTCCCCAGCAGAGCCGGGCAAGAATCAAACGCTGGCTGCTGTCCCGAGAGCTGGCAGCACTCCCCGGATAAGCGGCTCCAGCTTTGCCAAGGGAACCGTTACCCAGCTCCCTTGCCTGGAGCAAACAGGCTGGTTTTTCCTGGGGAAACCCATGAGCCGTGTGTTGGGCTGGGGCCGGAGCGCGCGGGCTCCCCACCATCCGGTGGCTCTCGGCCAAGCCCGTCTGGTCCCCAGGAGCATGCAGGGGCCAGGCTGGGCATGTTGGGGTCTGTAGGGGTCTCTGAGGAGGGCACAGTGTTGGCCTCCCTAAATGTAGCGCATGATAAAAGCCGCAGAGCGAGCTCCCAGCCTGCCTCCGGCCCTCGCTTTGTTTTGCACGGTCTGCCAGCAAAGCGCTTGTAATCCTGCCGGGTGCGCTTGAAGGGGCTGTTCGGGGAGCTAAGGGGGCTGCTCCCGACAGCGTCGCTGGGATTTAGATGTTAAATTCCCCCGTGGGAACACGCTTTCCCTTCGCTTCGCCTCCCCTCCGCAGGGGTCGTGCTGGGTACCTGCAGCCTCTGCTCGGGGCTGGGGGGGGGGCAGCCGGTGCCCCCTCCAGCAGGGACAGCCCCGCTGCGCAGCGCCCGCTCTGCCTCTCTTTGCCCGTCGGCATCAATAATTCACTGTGTTTAGCTTCATCAATAATAAACGTGCATCATGGACTTCCCCAGCCCTCTCCGCAGCCACCCTCAGCACCGCCGGGACAGCGTCGGGCTCTGGTCCCGGCACCCACCCCCCTGGTGCCACCAGCCTTTCCTACCTCGTATCTGCCTTTGCTCGCCTCTGGCTTTGCTCTCAGCCGGGCCTGGTGGTCCTGGAGTCTGCCGCCCTCTCCCAAAGCCACCATCTGGAAGAGCAAATGTCAAGGAATGAGCCTTGGGGACAGCAAGGATGGTGCCATGTCCCTCCCCAGGCTGCGTGGGGATGTGGGGAGGGGGTTTCCCACCCCACAAGCAGGCACTGGGTCACTACTCCCCCCTCCTCCCCGCCACGCCATTCTCTTGCCATCTTATTTTCAGCCTTGGTTTGCAAAGTGACTTTAATTAAAACCTTCATCTCCAGTCCCTGTAATTTCCATCTCTCGCTGTTTGTATTGGTGGTTTAGACTAGAGATGCACATATATATTTAATTGGTATAAATAATGCATTTTCATAGCTGAATCTTTCCTTAGCTCCATATTTGGTGCCAGAAATAGCATTTTCATTTCAAACAGGCTTTTTCTTTGCGCGTTCCTTGGCCGGAGCAGATCCCTTCTCAGAGGCCTGCGGCTGCGTGCCAGGGACTGCGTGGGTTTGCAGCCGCTCGAGTTCATCTCTGCTGGGCCAGCGTACGTCGCACCGGCTCGGTGACAGGGACATGGCCCAGACAAAGCTGGATGGGGAGCGCTAGGTCCATCTTTGGTCTGAAACAGAAGCAGGTGGCTGAAGAGGGCTGTGCGTTTGGGGAGCACCGCGTTCACCCCCCAATGCATCCCCAGAGGCACGTTTTGCCCTCGCTCATGCTGCTGCGGCTTTGCCTCGGGCTGGCAGCAAAGCAAGGGGGAAGGGGGCAGTCCCTGGTCCCCTGTGCCACAGCCAGGACCCCCAGCAGGTCCCCGCTGGGTGCTGGAGCTGGTGACTAACCCCCCCTTCTCCCGCCCCCCCTTCTTGCCTTCGTTGCAGGGAGCATAATGCTGAACAGCATCACCGATGGGCTCCTGTGCTGCCTGATGGGCAAGACGACGAATGCCGTGGGGCCGCTGGACAGCGTTGAGTCCAGCAACGGCTACAGCTTCATGGAGGTGAAGCCGGGGAGGATCCTGCGGGTCAGGCACAGTGCACCCAACCGCCCGGCCCCGGAGGGACCCGAGGAGACCCAGCCCGGGGGGCTGGAGCGGGGCACGGTGCACTGCAAGCGCAAGATCACCGTCTACCGCAACGGGCAGCTGGTGATCGAGAACCTGGGGGACGCCGTCCGCTCCGAGATCCTGCATTGCCAGAACAGCTCGGGGGAACCCAACAGCACTGTGGAGCTGGAGCTCTCCGACCTGGCTGGCCAAGCTCCGGCCCAGGGTCCTGCCGGCACGCCGGGATGTGGCACGCGGGAAGCAGCCACTGCCCCCGGCAAGCGTCGGAAGCGTAAACCCAAGAAAGTCGTCAACATCGACTGCAAGAAGCAGATCACGAGCTGCAAAGGGACACACAGCGACGTGGTCCTCTTCTTCATCCACGGCGTGGGCGGCTCGCTGGACATCTGGAAGGAGCAGCTGGACTTCTTTACCAAGCTGGGCTATGAAGTGGTGGCTCCCGACCTGGCCGGCCACGGCTGCAGCTCAGCTCCCCAAATTGCCGCCGCGTACACCTTCTACGCGCTGGCAGAGGACATGAGGGCCGTCTTCAAGCGCTACGCGAAGAAGAGGAATATCTTGATAGGACACTCGTACGGGTAAGGGACCGGGTGGGGTCCCAGGAGGGAAGGGATGGATTCATCCCTGCCCCATCCTCTCCTGGGCAGCAAATGCCCAACAAACCCTGCACTTCGGGGCCTGAGAAGCAGAGGAGGGGTGTGGGGTTTCCCCTTCTGGGTTTATCCCTCAGCTCTGATCTCCTACATCCTCTTGGTGTGTGTCCCTGGGTCCAGCTAATCCCAGAGCCTGTCCTCCAGCAGGGAAGCTGGCAGAGCACGGCCTATAAATAGAGTAAGCCCAAGAAAGTCAATTAGATGGAGACTAAGCAGTGCAGAGAGCAGGGCTGGGAGGAGAGGGAGCTGGAGACGGGCTCCGAGCTGGTTGGGATTAGATCAGAAGGACAAGGCTGGTCCAGGCTGGCAGGCACCCAAGCAGGTCCCAGCACCCTGCTTTGGTCTGCGTAGGAGCAAAGCCCCGAGCTCAGCCCCTGTGCCCGGGCTCTGCAGGTTACCCTGCCCCAGAAAGGGGGAGTGTGGGTCAGACAAAAGGCTGTAGCCTAGGCTCCAGCCACGGATCCTTGGAATCTGCTTTGGGATGCAGCATCTTCTGGGGCTGGAGCGTGGCCCCCACGTCTGCCTCTCCCTGCAGGGTGTCCTTCTGCACCTTCCTCGCCCACGAGTACCCAGACCTGGTCCATAAGGTGATCATGATCAACGGAGGGGGCCCAACGGCGCTGGAGCCCAGCCTCTGCTCCATCTTCAACATGCCCACCTGCGTGCTGCACTGCCTGTCCCCGTGCCTGGCCTGGAGCTTCCTCAAGTGAGTGGCCGCCCCGGCACCACGGCGCTGGGGAGGGTTGTCCCCAGCCAACCTGGCTTCCAGCCACCACGGGCAGGGACACTGCGTCCCACCAGCAGCGTCCCCCGTGCTCCCGTCCCCCCGCTGCCGAGGCACTGCGCTGGGCTAACCCTCTGCCTGTGCCGGCTCCATCCCGCAGGGCCGGCTTCGCTCGCCAGGGTGCCAAAGAGAAGCAGCTGCTGAAGGAAGGCAATGCCTTCAACGTGTCCTCCTTCGTGCTGCGTGCCATGATGAGCGGGCAGTACTGGCCAGAGGGTGACGAGGTTTACCACGCAGAGCTGGCCGTGCCCGTGCTCCTGGTCCATGGCATGCACGACAAGTTCGTCCCGGTGGAGGAGGACCAGCGAATGGCCGAGGTAGGGGACCCAGCGGGGCCGGGGGGGTGGACGAGGGCTGGGGTCTGCCTGCGGGGGACGCGGGCAGGGGGCTCCTCCCGGCGCTGACGCCTGCCGCTGCCACCCTCTCCCTCCAGATCCTGCTGATCGCCTTCCTGAAGGTGATCGACGAGGGCAGCCACATGGTGATGATGGAGTGTCCCGAGACGGTGAACACGCTGCTCCACGAGTTCGTCCTGTGGGAGCCCGAGACGCCAGCTGGGGACGGGCAAGGGGAGAAGAAATAAGGTGGCAGGACGCGGTGACCGGGCTGCTCCGATGGGAGAGATGTTTCGGAGCGAAGAGAGGTTTGCAGGAGCGGAGGGGTACGGCAGAGGCTGCCCTCACCGGGAGCTCAGCTGATTTTCTTTGCCGGCCGCGTCGGAGGCTGGTGGCGGAGCATGGAGGCTCCCCTGGGCAGGGGTGCGTGGGGCCGGCAGCAGGAACACGGCAGACCTGGTCCCCATCCCCTCGGGGGTGGTATGGCAGCCGCTGGAGCGTCTTCATCCTGTTTCTTTGTAGTATTATTTTCCTCACGCAGCGACCCCCCCGGGGACGGAGAGGAGGCGGCTGCAGGGAGACTGGTCCCACCTGCAGCAAAATGGGAAGAACTTGGAGGGGTTCCTCCAGAAAAGCGCGTCAACACCGGCACCTTCCCGGCCAGGGCTGGAGGAGCTGAGCTGGGATTGCTTTGAGGGGAAGCCAAAGGCTCCTTGGCCTCAGCAAGCGGGATTTGCCTCGTTCGAGCCGTCTGGGGGGCCAGGAGGACGGCAGCACCATTATTGCCAGCAGCCATGCACGCAGCGCCCAGCAGCTCCTGCCTGGCCCTGGTGAGGGTCTGCCACGAGGAGGAGGAGGAGGTGACCTGCTCCCATGGGCACACTCAGAAGGACCATCAGCTCCCCCGCCGTGGTGGGGCTGGCATGGCTGTGGTGGGGGAGGACAACGCCGAACCTGAGCTCTCCCGTGGTCCCCGGTGCCACCGTCTGTGCAGTCACGTCCCAAACCACCATCGCTTTAGGTACCGCAGCGCTGGCTTCTGCAGAGCCCTCTGCTTCCCTCCCGCCGCTGCGTCCTCGAGATGCTCGGAGCCATCGCCACCACGCAGCAACACGAAGCCCTTCCTGGCTTCCAGCTCCTCCAAGACTCCGGGACCCACCGCCTGCTCCTGGATCACATCCCTGCCGGGATCACACCCGTCCCTCGTGCACCGGGGGACCAGCAATACACCGTCGCGTTGCCACTGTGTCCGTCCTTGCCAGCGGCTCCTGTAGGGATCCGTGGGGTCTTGGAGCAACACGGGAGCAACAAAGCAAACTGTGACCGTCTGATTGCTCGTTACCTGCCGGCACCATTCTGTACATAACCCACCGGTCCCACCATCTCCTCCCCTCTGCACCTCGCATCCCGCTGCCAGGAGCCAGGCAGGACCGAGAAGGTACACGAGAAGCGTCGAGCAGGGACCCCGGTGCCATTGCAGGGTCCGGGGGCTCCCGGCCACGCTGGGATGGGTGGGAGCCTGAGCGAGCCGGGAGGATGCTGTGCTCGGGGGATGGCCCCAGCCTCCCCGCTACCCCAAAGAGCGGAGCCGCTCCCCGCTTTGTTTCCCTCTTATTTCCCCCCATCTAAACCAAAGAAACAACCAGTCCCACGGAAACCTCACCCTTGGCCCACGTCCCAGCCAGCGCCGCCTCACCCCGCACGGGGCTGGCACCGCACCAAGGCACCCCAGGGTGGCTCGAGGGGCTCCTGGCTGGGCAGGGCTGGAGCTGGCACCCACCTGCAATGCACCTTCCCCCAGGCTGAGCCCCCCTTCCTCCCCAAACTGAGCGATGCAGGAGAGGAAGGGTCCTTTGGAGCCGGCCCCAGCGTGATGGGGACCCTGTGTGATGAGTGTCGCCAGGCGACCCCCCCCCCGTCCCAGCACCGGGGCAGAGCTGCCAGTGCCTGCCCCCACCCGCTGCTGCCACAACCTGTCTCATAATGAGAATTTTAACGACCCTGGGTTCAGATCATTTCCACGAGCCCTCCCCTGCAACTCCCCTCCCCACCCCGTCCTGGCCAGGGGAGTCCCCGCAGCATGGCCGGGCTCTGCAACCAGTACCCAGAAATACAACCATGCCCCAAAATGCGGCTCTACCCTCACCACGACCCCCCTCCCTCCCCCCCCCCAGCCACCTCCAGGCCACTGTCAGTGCCTGGCTGCAGGCCACGACTCTTCAACCTCTGTTTGCCACGGAGTCTGTGTCACTTGTACCCACATCGCTTGTGCTAAGGCCAAGGCAAACCGCGCACCGTAACCCCGCCGCTGAGCCACGCGCCGCGTTAGTGCCGTTTCATACAGTAAAAGCCGTGTTATATTCTCAGCCGCGTCCGACTTGACGATGGGGAGAGATGCGCCGGGCACGGGGGGGTGTCCTAGGAGCAAGGCAGAGTGGGGAAGCAAAGCCAGAAATTACACACAGCTTGGGTTTCTTAGCAAAAAAAAAAAAAAAATTCTGTAGTGATTTATTTATCACCCTTTAGGGAAATGGAAAAATAAAAAATTCTCGCCAGTGTCCACGACATAAAACCCAAACCCAGAGCACAGCCGCCTCCTTGGACAGGGCAGAGGGGAGGTGCGGGCAGGGGGTGCCCCCCAGCACCCCAGGGTGCTCAGCGCCCGCCCTGGATGTCCGCCGGCCGAAGCTGCCGCTCGCCCTCGGCCAGGAAGATGCGCATGGCCCTGTGCAGCATCTGAACGCCCAGGCGCCGGCGCCGCTCCGCCGGCCAGCTCGCCACCGCGCCGTAGCAGTTCCCCTTCCTCTGGTTGGTGATGGCCTGCAGCCCTGCGGGGATGGGGTCAGCACCCACAGCCCCCAGCAC
>JADKXX010009686.1:0-22301 GCA_017310255.1 Butorides virescens | reverse complement strand
GGTGGGGTCTCCCCAGGGCAGAGCAGAGGGGGAGGAGAACCTCCCTCAACTTTGCTTGCAACAGAGCAGAGAGCACCCGCACCGCCTTGGACGGTGCTCAAGGTAAGGTGAAACCCACCCGGTATTTATAGACCGTATCCTGTGTCAAAAGCAAACCCCGCTGGTGCCTGCAGAAGACATTAGCACACAACCAGCGCCCAAGCCCGGCTTGAGCGGGGAGCCGGGTTCCCTAAAGCCCTGCCGCCCCAGCGGGGGAGCCATAGCTGTCCATGCTGCCGGGGCAAAGCTCTGGCTGCAGTGAGGGCCCCTGGATGAAGCAGGGATGGTCCCGGAGCAGATCTCACCCAGGAATTCATCTTGCCGCTGCAAGCTGGCCTCCGCTTCCCCGCGCACGTTTTCCCACGCGTCGGCCACTCGCGACAACCGTGTCCCCGCACCGCGTCACCAAAGCTGACAAGAGGCATGTCCACGGCTCGACTACATCTGGAGCCCAGGAGACAACAGCAAGAGCAACAACCCTCAGCTTTCGGGACAAAAAGCTGACGCCCAGCTGGGGAAGGAGGGGGGGGGGGCGGGTTCAAGAAAAAGAAGCCTCCGTTATGTTCCTGTCCTATTTTTAGCCCGATTTCCTAAGGAAATGAGATGTCTGCAATCAAGTCCTCTGTCTTCTTCAATACCATTTCTGAGTACGTTGCCCGATTTCAGCCAATTCTGACAGTGAGGGAGAAGCTGCAGGGAAAGTTCTTTCCCCGTACGGCGCTCAGCCTGCTGCCCCGGGGCCGATTCCCTCCCAATCCTGCCCTTTCTCCCCCCTTCGCCAGCGTGCGCGTCCCGCTGAGCTCTGCGAGAGGCCAAACGCATCTCCCACCCCGGCGGCAGAGAGTGAGCCACCGGTCGGCTCGGCCCAGGATGGGCAGCATGCCGGAGCGTTTTCGGATGGGAAATTGCCAGTTGGCCACCTTCACAGAATCCCAGACTGGCAAGGGTTGGAAGGGACCTCGGGAGATCACCCAGTCCAACCCCCCTGCTCAAGCAGGTTCTCCTAGAGCATGTTACACAGGACTGCATCCAGGCGGGGGTTGAAGATCTCCAGAGAAGGAGACTCCACAGCCCCCCTGGGCAGCCTGGGCCAGGGCTCAGGCACCCTCAAAGTCTACAAGTTCTTCCTCACGTTCACCTGGAACCTCTTCTGCTTCAGTTGGTGCCCATGGCCCCTTGTCCTGTCGCTGGACACCACTGCAAAGAGTCTGGCTCCATCCTCGTGACCCCCACCCTTGAGATATTTGTAGGTGTTGGTGAGGTCCCCTCTCAGCCTTCTCTTCTCCAGGCTGAACAAGCCCAGCTCCCTCAGCCTTTCCTCCTAGGGGAGATGCTCCAGTCCCCCCATCATCCTTGTTGCCCTCCTCTGGACTCTCTCCAGGAGTTCCTCATCTTTCTTGAACTGGGGAGCCCAGAACTGGCCCCAGTGTTCCAGGTGGGGTCTCCCCAGGGCAGAGTAGAGGGGGAGGAGAACCTCCCTCGCCCTGCTGGCCACGCTCCTCTGAATGCCCCCCAGGGTGCCATGGGCCTTCTGGGCAACAAGGGCACCCTGCCTTGCCACCGAAGCCGACGCTACGGTGCCAGGGAGCAGGGCTCTGCAGCCCAGCCCTCGTGCTTGTGCGCCCTGGGCAAAGCCCATACGTATTTGGGCCTGGGATCATCCCAATTTGTGGTAAATGCATCCAGGAGCCACCCCAGCTGTGGCAGGTGCTTAAAACTCACCTCTGCTCCTAGCAGGAGATGAGGTTAAGTCCACTCCTAGCTTTGCCAAGCTTAGCTGAAGTGTTCCTGAGAGCTAGGTCGGTTGAGGCAGGTCCTTGCTCCTCCATCGGCTCTGCTGTTGAACCAGGTCTAAGCAGCTTCCATGCACCAGGCTGGTGTTGGGTGAGCTCCCCCGATGGAAGGCGCTGGCCAACCATCTGCGTACGCACCCTTCCTCAGAGACAAAAACAGCAGAAAAATGATTTACCAGCTCTGCTGGGTGAGGTCTACTGATAGATACCAACATCTGAGCACGAAGTCTGCGAGAGGTTCCCCTTTCCAATCTCTGGTTTTCTCCTAACAAATTGGAATGGATGAGCTCTCGTCAGCTGTGTCGCAACACATCCCCGCAACATTTTGTAGAGCCAGTCCTGGGTTTGTCACGGCTTCAGCAACCTGACCAGCGATGGATTTGTAGCTCTTGGTGCACCACTGTGTCGCGGGTAGGGCCAAAGCAGAGCCCCGGCACTGTGTTCAGCTGAAACAGTGTGAGAACGTCAGGGAGGACAAGCCAGTACAGGCCCGCTGAGCCACTGGAGCTCACCTCCCTCTTCCTCAGGAGGGAACAGAATCATGGAATTTTTTGGGTTGGCAAAGCCCTTTAAGCTCCCCTAGCCCAGCCGTTCCCCTACCCCTGCCATCCCACCCCCAAACCCTGGCCCTCAGCACCACGTCTGCCCGGCTGTTAAATCCCCCCCAGGATGGGGACCCGACCCATCAGAGTTGTCTCCAGTTGAACCTATTCAGAACATTAAAAACCCCCAAACCCCCAAGCTTCCCCCTTGCAGCGCTGTTCCGCTGAGAGCCCTCTCAGCAACGGCAGATGAAATGATGCTGTCTTGTCTTTCTCTTCCAGGGCTGAGGGACTTGTGTAAATTTGGGGTTTTTTTCATAGAATCATGGAATGGTTTGGGTGGGAAGGGACCCCCAGAGGTCACCCAGCCCAACCCCCCTGCAGGAGCAGGGACACCTTGAACCACATCAGGTTGCTCACAGCCCCGTCCAACCTGGCCTGGAATGTTCCCAGGGATGGGGCCTCCACCCCCTCTCTGGGCAACCCCTGCCAGGGTTTCACCACCCTCAGTGTAAAGAATTTCTTCCTTAGATCCAGTCTAAACCTACCCTGGTTTAGTTTAAAGCCATTACCCCTTGTCCTGTCAGAATCATCTAGGTTGGAAAAGACCTTTAAGATCATCACGTCCAACTGTTGACCTAGCACCGCCATCCCACCCCCAAACCCCGTCCCTCAGCACCGCGTCTTCCCGGCTGTTAAATCCCCCCTGGGATGGGGACTCGACCCCTTCCCTGGGCAGCCCCTTCCAGCACCTGACAGCCCCTTCTGTGAAGAAATTTTTCCTAATGTCCAACCTAAACCTGTCTTCATCCTTGATTAAGTCCCCAAACCTCAGAGTGCTGTGGTTCACAGCGTTACGCTCACCTCCAGCCCGGTGAAGCACTGGCCCGGGGGATCACCCGGTAACCACGCGCTGCTGCCGAGGAGCTCAACGCACCACCCCGAGAGAAAACAGCTCTACACCCTTCAGAGCCACCCCCATGGCTGGGTTGGACGGCTGCGCCCCCCCCGATCCAACACCAGCTCCTTCAGAGACCACGCGGGAAAATACACCCGAGGGTTTTTTAGGGACAGGTTGGCTCGGGCCCCGGCGCTGGTGGGTTCCTATCCCCAACAGCGCATCTGGGGACCACCCGGAGGAACTCCTGCTCACCTCAGGCACAGATCTCCTCGGCGTGGTGGGAAGCCACGCGTGCGTTCCCACACGTGCATTCAGCACCAGCACCCGGGTGGTCCCACGTTGGCTGGGGACCTTTCAGCTGGACGGGAACGGGGACGGGGTTTTAGCATCCACCGGTGCTGAACAAGCCATCTCCGGTGCAACAGAGCACCCGTGGAGGAGCCAGGGGAAAGAAGGTGGAGCAGGGCAAGAGGAGGGCTACTAAAATGATCCGAGGGGCTACTAAAATGATCCGAGGGCTGGAGCCCCTCTGCTAGGAGGCCAGGCTGGGAGAGTTGGGGGTGTTCAGCCTGGAGAAGAGGAGGCTGCGGGCAGAGCTGAGTGCGGCCGGTCAGGGCTTCAAGGGGGCCCAGAGGAAAGGGGGGGACAAGCTTTTTAGTAGGGCCAGCTGGGACAGGACAAGGGGGGATGGTTTTAAACTAAACCAGGGTAGGTTTAGACTGGATCTAAGGAAGAAATTCTTTCCAATGAGGGTGGTGAAACCCTGGCAGGGGTTGCCCAGAGAGGGGGTGGAGGCCCCATCCCTGGGAACATCCAAGACCAGGTTGGACGGGGCTGTGAGCAACCTGATGTGGTTCAAGGTGTCCCTGCTCCTGCAGGGGGGTGGACTAGATGACCCCTAGGGGTCCCTTCCCACCCAAACCATTCTGTCATTCTATGATATTGTTTTCTGTTGAAAGATTTGCAGCCAGGCTATTCCCTACTTGCAGGTTTTTAAAGATGCAGAGTCTGCACCGGGAAAGAGGCCAAAGGCACCCATGAATCACATCCCTGCAAACAGAAACCCAGTAGAAATAAAAAGTTGCCCTAAAGCAGCCAAGGAATCAAATCACCTCAGGCCATAGCCTCGGATCACAGGAGTCCCATACTTGTGGTCCAACGTAAATCCCCGCCATCATCGGCTCTTCTGAGAGCTCCCCAAAACCCCTGAACTTTGCTGCTTCTGAAAGAGAAGTGGGGTGTTGGGGTTCCAGAAAAGGAAGCTGAAGTAAAAGCCGGCCCCTTTTCTCCCCGTTGGTGATCTGCAGGACGCAGGAGAGCTGCACAGAAGCCAACTCAGTGTCAACCCCACTTTCAGAAACGACCAAAGTTGTCCCAGAGCTGCGGTCCCACGAGGTCGCACCCATCTCCTGAGCACCCACTTGAAGGGCTCAGACCCCACGCTTCCAACTTGTGGGTCACATCTAATAATCATCACTCATTAATGACTCTACAGACACTGTCCCTACCGAGACCGCGTGGCAGGGAGAGCTCGTGCCGGACGGGGCCGTCCAGGGAATGCTCTCCACGAAAACAACCACAGCCATCCCGCCCCGTTGATAAATATGTGGAGTCTCCTTCTCTGGAGATATTCAACCCCCGCCTGGATGCAGTCCTGTGTAACATGCTCTAGGAGAGCCTGCTTGAGCAGGGGGGTTGGACTGGGTGATCTCCTGAGGTCCCTTCCAACCCTTGCCATTCTGCGATTCTGTGAAATATATTTTTGGTTGCTATCGCAAAGGCAGCGTGCAATTAAAAAGTGCTCCCAGGCTTCCGGGCCCTCTCCTTTCCCAGCAGACTCGCTCTGCTCCGGCCAAAATCAAACCTGGACTTTGCTCCAGCGTTTGGCAGCCAGGCAGAGACATGGCAGGATCGAGGACACAGATCCCAGCTGCTTCCCCCATCCTCTATAAATAGGGAGAGAGAAAACAGATGAAAGGCACCTTAGCCCCGGCTTGCTGGCTGCCAACTTCTCTGTAAGGGCTTTGTATCAGCCCGGGGCGAAACATTCCCTTTCTATTCCTAATTTTTTTGGTCCAAAGAGTCAAGAAAAACCTCTAGCCCAACAGAAACGAGACTGAAGCGGTCTCCTGGCGTGGCGTCCTGTCTGTCGCTGCTCTCCAACCGCTGAGGCGTATCCCGACGTGCAGCCCAAACGTGTCCAGACCGTGTGGAAAAAATAAACCCGGCTCCACGCAAGAGTTCCAAGGCACCTTCGCAAAGCTGATGGGGAGGGGAAAAAAAAGAACACAGCAAAGGGGCACGTTACCAGCGTTTTCCCTCCACCCCGGGGGCCTGAGCGACGTGTCCTGAGAACTTTTCGAGCTGCCTTGCTGCTTCAACAGGATGAACGGCAGAGCCGCCGGGGTTCAGCAGCTCCAAATAGCGTCACCAAGTCGCCAGATCCCTCCACCGTGGGTCCCAAAAAGGGAGTTTTGTGCGCTTGAGTTTTCTCGCAGACGCCGGCCGCGGGGAGGGAGGAAGGGAGGCTGACACTTGCCACGTCTATCACGCTTCGTTAGGCTGCACAAGGAATGGATCCTCACAACGGGGAGCCTTCCTTCACGCTGCGAGGAAAGGGCTTTGCCCGTGAAGGTGATTTTAGAACACAGGACAACTCTGCCAAGGCAAGGAAGAGGAACCCCAGCGTGGGGGTCCTTTAAAAGGCATCCAGGCAGAGCTCGGGCCACGGGCCGCAGAAAGCCGTCCCGTGGGATGAGCAGCACGGGGCCGGTTCCCCTTCAATCACGATGACGATCTTGCCGTTGTCAGGAGGTGGAAACCCAAATCCAAGCACCTCGAAGCCGCGGACTTTGCACCCTCGCATCCTGATGGAGGGTTTAGAAGAGCATTAACCTTTTAGTGACCGAAACCTTGCTCCAAACAGCTGGGGTTGTGCTGGGTCACAGCTCTTGAAAGCACCCCTATCTGAGGGGGAGGAAAAAAAAAACAACCAGCAGCCACAAACGCCTGAAGGTGCCTCCATCCATTGCTCTTAAATGGGTGAAGGACAAGGTGGTGGCTGGGCTGACGCCCGGGCGAGCGGCGCGTTCGTTTGCTGCCACGGCGTGCGCTTAATTCGGGCTTGGCTAACCACCTCCCATGGCTCCTGCAGAGAGGTGATGGAGAAGGGGGGCACGGGGTGCCCCGAGGGGACAGCTCGGTCCGCCTGGCATCTGGGAACGTGGTCTGCTCGCCCAGGCATTCACACCCAAACTGGGGGGGGGGACGTGAGGCTGACGCAGAGCTGGTGGAGCAGCGATGGCTCCCCCCCCAAGCAAAGCTCACGGCAGCCCGGCTGGCGAGGAGACGACACTTCCCTTAGCGTGGAAAAAAAAACGTCGGCGCCGCAAGGCCCGTTGTCCTTCTGCCGGGGGGCGAAGCGGAGCCCTGCCGACGTTCTTCGAAAGCACGAGAGGGAAACCAGAGCAGCCGGCGGCTTTGTGGCCAGCGGGCAGGGAGCATGTGCTGGAATTCGGGTCTGGCTCAGAGCAGACCAATGCTCTCGAGCCTCCCCCCGGGCAGCGGAGCCTTATTTACACCACATCAAGCAACACCAAGGGGGGATGATGGGGGACAAACGCCACCGTTTTGCTTCAGAAGCCCCGGGGCTCTCGCCTGAGCCAGGGGAAGCCTGAGCTTCAGAGACTCCGGGCAACGCATCTCTCAAATTCCACCCTGATCCGACGCGCGGCCCAACAAGATGTTTTCTCCTAGCAGATAAATTTCCACTATGAATCAGTGCTTGGCGGGAGGGGGGAAGGCTGCTGTGTTGAGAAATTTCTGCTCTTAAACTCTTTAAGTGTGGCAAACTGCATTTAGCAGCCACAGACAGGCTCACAAGCAGCCACCCCCCCCCCCGATACGTGAAGCCAAACGCAGACTTGTGGCTTCACTCCGGAGAAGAACCGGGGATTTCTGCTTCCACCTGGAACGGCAAAAAACTTTTTCTTCAAATCCCCCAAAGAAAAAGTCAAAAATAATCCCCCTTTTGCCTCAGTCTGAATGCACCATGTCAATAGAACCTGAATCTTTTGCTCTAACTTTATATTCTAAAATTTTCAAAACAAAACCCAGGAATAGGTTGAATTCTCCCTTCCTGCATTTTTCTCCCCCCGAAACGCTGTGAAGCCACCCTACCTTTCATACAGTATCCCACTTGGATTAGAATTACATTTCCCAAGGGCTTTTTTTAGGGGACCAGTCTTATGGATCAGCTTCAGACATTTGCTTTGCCTTTTGAATCAACCCTGGGCTCTTCCTCCCGTATTTCTGAGCCTCAAAATCTCTCCTGGTACTTTCAAGCATTCCTCCGTCACCGGGAAGGACAGAAAATTCCCCCTTCCATTCTCTGGAAGCCGACACACACACACACGCTGGTTCTTGGCCCCAGCACTCACGTGCCTTAAGAAAAGCAGAGGGACCGTGAGGTTTCCAGTAAGATTGCTTCAGCTGGCAACGCTGCTCCAGTCTGTAACTGGGAAGGCGCTCGCTGCCGGTCTCCGTGCCAGCCCACAACATATTGCAGCTACTGCTGGGATCCGTGGTCCCAGCGCAGAGCCGGAGCCACCTCGGGGAGAAGGGGGAGGATGAGGCGGGAGATGATTTTTGGAGAGGTCCCCCCCACTGTCTTCCATGTGTGAGAGCTGGGAAACATGGATGCACCGACCAAAGTCCAGGCTGGGGGCTGACCTGCTGGGAAGCAGCTCTGCCCAGAGGGACCTGGGAGTCCTGGTGGGGGACAAGGTGGCCAATGAGCCAGCAGGGTGCCCTTGGTGCCAAGAAGGCCAATGGCACCCTGGGGGGCATTCAGAGGAGCGTGGCCAGCAGGGCGAGGGAGGTTCTCCTCCCCCTCTGCTCTGCCCCACTGAGACCCCACCTGGAGCACTGGGGCCAGTTCTGGGCTCCCCAGTTCAAGAAAGATGAGGAACTCCTGGAGAGAGTCCAGAGGAGGGCAACGAGGATGATGGGGGGACTGGAGCATCTCCCCTAGGAGGAAAGGCTGAGGGAGCTGGGCTTGTTCAGCCTGGAGAAGAGAAGGCTGAGAGGGGACCTCATCAACACCTACAAATATCTTAAGGGCAGAAGTCACGAGGATGGAAGCAGTCTCTTTGCAGTGGTGTCCAGCGCCAGGACTAGGGACAACGGGTGCAAACTGAAGCAGAAGAGGTTCCAGTTGAACGTGAGGAAGAACTTGTTGACTCTGAGGGTGCCCGAGCCCTGGCCCAGGCTGCCCAGGGGGGCTGTGGAGTCTCCTTCTCTGGAGATCTTCAACCCCCGCCTGGATGCAGTCCTGTGTAACATGCTCTGGGAGAGCCTGCTTGAGCAGGGGGGTGGGACTGGGTGATCTCCCGAGGTCCCTTCCAACCCTTGCCATTCTGGGATTCTGTGAAAGCTGGTTGCAGAAAGGTCCCTGCCTCGTGTCACCATTCGCTGTTTAGAAGCTCGGTGCCCAGCCTCCTGGTACAGTCAGTCGGGAAGGAACGGCATCTCCCAAGGGCTGTTCGTGCCAGCCGATGCAAAAGGGGAAGAGATGAGTCAGCCCCTGCAGATGACCATCTCTCCCTGGCGACTAGAGAACCAGCTTAACCCAAGCATGCCTGGATCTCCCTTGAGCCGAAGTCAGGCGAGAGAAGCCAGGCCTGAGCCATCAAGCTTGCCGTTTATGGCACCCAAAGTGATCTCCTGAGGGTTTATACGGACTTGAAAGACAGGACAAGACCCAGACACAGTGGGGGGGTTTGACCCTGGCTGGATGCCAGGGGCCCACCAAAGCCGCTCTATCACACCCAATGCCCACAGTTAGAATCATAGAATCACTGTGGTTGGAAAAGCCCTTTAAGATCATCGAGTCCAACCTTTAACCTAACCCTGCCATCCCACCACTAAGCCCTGTCCCTAAGCACCTCATCTCTCCTTCTTTTAAATACCTCCAGGGATGAGGACTCGACCACCTCCCTGGGTGGTTACGTCCCAAATGGGCATTTCCCTCAGCAGGGGGCTCGGCCCCACGGAGGAGTCACGATGGGGGCTCGTATGGACGCCCGTATGTGGACTTTCCTCCCAACTCCTCTGAAGCAAGGCCACTTATTGCTTCTCGTGGTAGCTGCAGGGAACCGGATAGCCACCCCGAGAGCCTGCTGAAAGCCCCAGGGAACTCTCCAAAGTTGTTAATACACTCCAAAACCCATGCAGGCTGAACCCTAAACCCTTCCACGTGCTGCCCGGTAAGTGACAGTGCTCGACTTGCAAAGAGGAGAGAAAATACCGAGATCTGGATATGAAAATACACTCAGCAGGCCAAGCACCAGGTCTGCGAAACAGGCGTGAACTCACTGCCGGTGTCTGTTTTTTGGATGGTATTACACACCCAGGCAATTACTGCTGTGCAACAGGCTCTTTGGCTCGCCTTTAGGAGGGCAACGTCCCAGCTGCACCTCCTCTCGCTAATCTTTAAGGAGGATTTTCACCACTTGACATGATCTGGGAGATTTGGGATCCTGCCATCAGCTTGTTTCGCTGCTCTCTTCAGTCCCAAGTTGGCTGCGGGCCACGCTGTACCCCAGGATATTCCCCAAAGCCATACAACGCCAGAAATTATATGAACAGAGCAGCAGGGCTTTTGTCAGGAGAGGAAAAGGGGGGGCAAATCACGCTTGGCTCTCCTAAAAACACCTCGCCTATTTACACGCTGTAACTGCAGTCTGTGGAGAGCAGTCAGGGTTTCCAGAGGGCAAATCAGCTCACCCAAAGATGCCTGCCCCTCTGCTAGCCCCAACTGCTCTCACGGCCTAAATACTGCTGGCCATGAGCCAGCAGGGTGCCCTGGTTGCCAAGAAGGCCAATGGCACCCTGGGGGGCATTCAGAGGAATGTGGCCAGCAGGGCGAGGGAGGTTCTCCTCCCCCTCTGCTCTGCCCTGGGGAGACCCCACCTGGAGCACTGGGGCCAGTTCTGGGCTCCCCAGTTCAAGAAAGATGAGGAACTCCTGGAGAGAGTCCAGAGGAGGGCAACGAGGATGATGGGGGGACTGGAGCATCTCCCCTAGGAGGAAAGGCTGAGGGACCTGGGCTTGTTCAGCCTGGAGAAGAGAAGGCTGAGAGGGGACCTCATCAACACCTACAAATATCTCAAGGGTGGGAGTCACGAGGATGGAGCCAGACTCTTTGCAGCAGTGCCCAGTGCCAGGACAAGGGGCAATGGGCACAAACTGAAGCAGAAGAGGTTCCAGGTGAACGTGAGGAAGAACTTCTTGACTTTGAGGGTGCCTGAGCCCTGGCCCAGGCTGCCCAGGGAGGTTGTGGAGTCTCCTTCTCTGGAGATATTCAACCCCTGCCTGGACGCTGTCCTGTGCCCCCTGCTCTGGGTGAGCCTGCTTGAGCAGGGGGGTGGCACTGGGGGAGCTCCGGAGGGCCCTGCCAACCCTTGCAATTCTGGAATTCTGTCAAACTGATAAATCCATAATAAATACGAAATAAACACACACACGTTCTGCCTCCCAGGCTTACCTGTGGGACTGGGGAGGCAGATGGCCCTCTTCTTCCACAACCAGTGAAGCCCAAGGTATTTTTAAGACACCACTGAGAGTCTGAATTCTTAAAGTACAGAGAGGTGTGCAGGCAAAGGTAGGCCCAGCTGGCACGACAGAGCTGGGCAGCTAGCAATGGGTCTTGGGCTGTTTAAAACTCCTGACAAATAAACACCATCAAGGTTGATATAATAAGTTTAAAAAAAAATACTTCATTGGTTTTTGAAAAAGAAAAGACATATAGATTTCCATTTCCAACAACAGCAAGAAGCCCAGAACTTTCCAATGACAAGGCAGTTTTATTTCCATAATTGCCTAAAGCAATAATAAACCCAAGCCACGCAACACCCGATCAATCCATCATGACAAGCAGGGGAAAATTTCTATGGTGTTTATTCGGAGGACAGTCTGTGGGTTCACGACGACTGAAAAAGAATGAAAAGAGAAAAAAAAAAGAAAAAAAGGATCAGACGTTAGCAGAAAACTGTTGCGTACCTTTCGGAAGGCTGCTGCTGGCTTAGCCACGTTGGTCTGAGGCGTGCCAAGGCGCGATGGTTTCTTGGAGGGGGTGTGCTGGCAGATGCTGCACGCTGGTGGGAGAGCTGCACACCACTGGTGTGGCACGAACAGGAGGCAGAGCTCCCGTGGGGCTGCGGCAGGCTGGTCAAGGTTTTAGCATTCGTCCCATTAAAAAAAAAAAAAAAAAAGTCATAATTTTTCTCTCTCTTGGTCATATCTGAGAAGATTTGGTAACTGAAAAGCCTGCCACAGGGTACTGTGAAGACTTGCAAGTATCTGTGGTTACATAGCCAAGATTTAAGGCTTCGGAAAGAGAACAAGCTTGCTTTTTGGCCCAGAATACCTTTTCTCAGCCGGGTCTTTCGCAAGGCTGTCTAAGAAAGGGTGCTGGACCCAGGGGGTGTTAAGGTGCTGTGCTCTGAACACAGCGGGCACGCCTGGGGCAGCAGGCTGGGAAAGAGGGTCCTCTCCTCCCCTGCCGTGCCAGGAGGGGTCCTGGGGATATGGTGAATGAATCCCCCTCCCCAGGCGCTGCCCTCGTGTCGGGATACCTCCCCCGCCCGGATCCAGCGACAAAACCAGCAGGGAAGGAAGCTCTGTATTCTTTTCATCTTACTTTTCTTCCTTTGATAGTTGTGCCTCTTCCAAAAGCGCATGTTGATTTTTGGCCACGACTCTGTCTTTTCAATCACAGTAGCCTCCACCCGGACGAGATCTTTCCTTAAAAATAAATTTTAAAAATAGCACTTCTTAATTATTTACATGCTCCTCCTCTGGATGAGGAGGTTTCTGGGGAAAAGCGACACACTGATAATATATCCTGCCTTACAGAGCCCAGATCCATGGGAACTACAAAGACAGCACGGAAGGAAGGAAACCTGTCGGGTTATTGGCTTCACGGTGCAAAACCAAAACCCTCAGAGGTGCTGTGCGTGGATCAGCCAAGCGATGTGAGAGTTTGCAGGGCAGCACCCCTCTGTCATGAGAGGGATAAGATCAGAAACACCTACGGAGGCAGTAGCAGGACGAACCTGCAGGAACTTGCAGGATTACAGCAAGATAAATTCCCCTGGCACGTTCACATGATCTTATGTGTCCTACTTTGCTTATGGCACAGGTTAAACCCACCCGTGGCCCCTTCTCCCGCGCTACGCTGGTCAACACAGAAGCCCTTCCTCCTTCTATAAAGCATCACAGACAGATGGAAGAAAGCCTTCTCCCCTTTCTCACCTGAAAAAGTCCTGGCAAAGGCTCGGTGCAAAGAGATTTGGCCCACTGTTTCTAGCAGGAAGCACAGCTAATTGGCTGCTGGAGCAAGTCACTTCTCCTCCCCCGTGCCTCTCTTTTGCCTCCCACTCTTGGTCTGTCCTGCTTGTTTACCCCAAATTGGAAGAGAAGACAGAGACTCACTGAGGATTTCACGTACTGTTCCCCGCCCCGCAGCTGGGGGAGTTCAGGTTGAGTGGTGAGACCACTCAAAGACTCAAATGATTTCTAGATCTCATTTCTATGCCTGGAAATTCTCAGCCAGTAAGCATCCTCCCTCCCTGAGGATGGAGGTGAAGAGAAGAATATGGTCACAGAGCGTTTCGTCCCTCCGCGTTACCTTGCCAACACAGGCAAACACACCCCCTGCCCACCCAGGGCTCCGAGAGAAGAAGTCCCGCTGAAGTTAGAAAAGGAGCGCCGGGATTTCTAGGTGCTATCTGAAAAACACCAGAGCTGGAAAACAAGGTGGTCTGAAGCACGCGCCGGAGCACCAGCTACCTGTCTGCACAAGAGCTCCTCCCTAGGAAGAGAAGTGCCTCCAGACAAGAGCCAGACTAGGGCTTTGGAAAGCGTGGTTTTAATCAACAGCCACGATGGAGGAGGAAGAGCTGCTCTTTCCTGCAGCATCGCTGCAGAATGCCATTAAAATCTCATTAGCATGCTCACTTTGCTGCCGGAAGACATTTAAAGAACATTTTCCTGACAAACGACTCTGTCTGCACTGAAGGGGGGCTAGAAGGGGGGAAGCCCATTTAGCCCAACTGTTCCAGCAAGGTCACTAGGAGGCCAAAGGCTCCGAGACATTTACCATCTCCCTTAACATTTACTCTCTGGGGTGTAATATGTATCAGAGATGGAATCCGTGAGGGAGGAGGGAAGGACAGCCAGAGGAGAAAACTGATGTATCTGCATTTAGTGACTAGCCCAGAAGAAAGCAGACGTAAGATAATCCAGATTTTAAGAGATCACTGGGTCACCCTGACACCCTAAAGGATGTTCTCCAGATTCAGCCCAGTGGCAGGACCCAACAGCACTACTGAAATACACAGCGAGCTTGGCAACGCTCGGAAGGAAACCAAAAAAATGAACTGCGCCCCAGGGGCTGGCCGTGTTCTAATTAGGGAGGCGCACTTTCTGGGTCTAATTCCTGCCCACCGAAGGCAAAGGGAAAGCTAAACTCCCACTGACTTCTCACAGGCTTGGACTGTAAAGGCATCTAAAAAACTCGCTAATGATGATCACATGGGGAAGCTGGAAAGCGGTCAGGCCAGATAAAGCAACCCGGTCACCGAAATCTCTGTGCTGCTCTCAGGAGAGCCAGGGCTGGCAGTAGCACAGCCAAGCTATCCCCGATACAGCTCTCGCTGCTGGACCACATGAGCTGCCCTAGGGCTTGAGTGGCACCCAGCCAAAAGGAGAAACACTGACACCGACCTGTAGGTAAGCATCCCCCCCGCCAGATGTTGATGTGCTTTCAAGCAAACCTTTAAGGATATTGCTGAGACATAGTTGGGCATCCAAGCGTGGCTTCCCTCTGCACGTCAAAGTTCAAGGCCAACAGGCCCCGGTGGGTCTTTCTCTGTTGGACAAAGCAGCAGGACCTGCTGGCTGAAAGGCTGAAGCACAGCAGAAACCAACTTGTTGGTGAAGTGCATACGAACAGAAAAGTTCTCAGCAAAATAGAGCCCAAGAAAAAAAAAAAAAAACAAACCACACCAACCAAACCCAAACAACACTTTATCGAATGTTTTAGGTATGACTGGAATGTCCATCAAAATAAAAAGGGGGGGGTCACACATTTCCCAGTCTGAGACAGACAGTCAGGCCTTCAGCAGCAAAATGTTTCATGACAAAGCACATCTCTCAGATTGCTGCAGGAGGCAAGAAGAATTCACACTGACATCTCATAGATCCAGGCTGGGCTGAAGGCTGTTGTCACTAAGCAGTGAAAAAGATCCAGGCAACCTACAGCCCCAAAGGGTCATAACTTTTAGAGGTAATAATTTTAGCTGACAAGCTCGCTCGCTCCCTGCAGAAGGTTAAGTGAATCCCAGCCTGGCTGTCTGGGAGAAGAGATCCAGGGCCCTTTATCATTTCCACTGAAGCCACTGCAAAACCAGGCAGGTAGGAGGCAAAGGAGCAGGGTTCATCTAGAGGAAAAAAAATTCCCATCGGCTGTACTTTGTCTAGAAACAAACTGAACGTTCTCACAGAAGCACCATTCATTTTGCTCAAGTCTGAAACAACAAACTCAAGCGATGACCTGAAACGCGAACCTGCCCAAGGCCACGCTCACCTCTAAGCACGGTTTTAAAAGCGCGCAACAATTTCTGCATTACCCAGCTAAACAAAGTACGATGCATACTGCTTGATACCCCTGCACCCGTCGACCAGACAGCGAGTTAGTTGAACAAACACGAAACCCAACAGATTCCAGAGTAGAAGCCAGCTAGGAGTTCCCAGAATAGCAGCTATGTTTTGTTGCACTGTTGGGTTTTAAGGCTTTAGAGGAGTGTCATCTTGGGAGGTATCCGGCTGCTACAGAACATTAAAACATGGCCATCTGTCCGAAACAGGAGACGTTCCTACCCACCTCCAAGTCTGAACAGGGAGTGCAGCTGTAACGAACTGCCTCACACAGACACTGCTGCAAGCGTCCACCGATGTGTTTATTTTTAAAACAACAGAAAACCCAAACCGCCTGTGTTTGCATCCAACCTCTTATCTCCCCTCCAAAATGCTTGTGGTTTAGGCACAGCTGGGAACCATGTGAAAGCAGCGCAGTCCACGTTGCCTGCGACACGCCGGGCTCTGCTTTCCTGTCCTCAGACCGTATCGGGAGAGCTGGGGACTCGGCAGGTTTCCCTCCAGCTCGGAGGGGGGATGGCACCTCCCCACCAGCCTTTCATTCTGCCTGGTCAGCCTCCTCCTCCTCCTCCTCCTCCCATGTTACTGGAGTTCAAGCTAACGCTGGCAGCAGATGCGCAGTTTGGTCTGCTTCAAGCAGCTGACGTTTCCCACACGCTTAAGAGCGCTTGCAGGAACCGAGCAGATGTTTCTCTTCCTGCCCCAGAGCTCCCGGGTCTCAGGCCATGCCAAGTCCAGCACACAAACCGAGAGAGTTGCAAAGAACCAGCCCCACTAGTTGAGAGCACCAGGCGAAGGATGGTGCCCCTAAATTGCCCGACACGGCAGAGCCCTGTCTGTAGAACTTGGGCTCTTATTTGAATTTCTGCAAGACAGCCTTTCTAGCCCTAATAATGACGTCCCCCTTCTTCAAATCTTCCACAAGTGCAATATCTGGCACTAATTCAGAGGCTCCCGACGATCTGCTATTCCAGATCTATTTGCAGTACTGCTAAAAGGACTGGCGGCCCCCAAACTCCTGTCTAACAGAGGGAACCCGAGGCAGTCGCCTCCAGGGCAACTGAAGTATGTTATCGACCGTACAAACACGTTACAAGTAACTCTTAAATACCCACAGCCCCCTGGTGCCACAGAAAGCCCTCAGAAGTGAAACCAATCTGAAACCACACAGTATTTCTAAACTGAATCTATAAGCCGCCAAGAAATAATTCTCAGATGTACAAGTTCCTCCTTATCTGGCCAGCCAAAGCTGCTGCAGTTCCAGCTAAGGCCTAAAGGTGTGGTTTAGCCTGCAACCAGCCCACAGCCAGGGCTTCCAGATACCTTGAGCAACCCACCTTATCTTGACTTGCCTTTTACCACCA
Organism: Butorides virescens; assembly: GCA_017310255.1. Lineage (NCBI taxonomy): Eukaryota > Metazoa > Chordata > Aves > Pelecaniformes > Ardeidae > Butorides > Butorides virescens. The sequence goes on along the minus strand of JADKXX010009686.1, from coordinate 5,941 downwards.
AAACCTCTTGTCCCGGGGAAAACAACAGTTGATGGGCTTTGCTTCTGGCTATGCCAAGAGCTGAGCAGTAACACCTGGTCCACTCAGCATTTCCTATTGGTAAAGAAAAGGCTGAAGCACCAGGCGTTCTGCCAGTTCGTATAGCAAGTCCTACCACGTTGGCACGGAGATGGTGCCAAGGGTGGCAAACTCCCGCTGCCCCGTTGCGCGATCACTGGGCTACGTGACTAGGAGAAAGGAAGAATTAGGCATTAAGGCCTGCTGAGTTAAGACAAGGGCAAAAGGAAATGGGTTAAAAAACCCAAGTCAAATTAAAGAGATGGGAAAGGATTTCTGGGTTACTCCGAGATGACTATCACCAAACTTAGGGTAAGGGAGTAAAGATGTTGAAGAGCAAGATTTACTGGTAGTTTGTGCAAGGCTTACACCAAGAAGAGAGATCCAACCCAAGAGAGGTGAACATCCTACAGTTACCTTAGAAGTGGGTACTGCTGCTCTGTCCTGGCGCTGTGGCAATGGGGAGAGTCAGCAGAGGCTGACGAGCTCGTTTTATTGGGGATTCTTTCAAAAGCCACGGGGCTGGGAAAAAAAGCTTGTGCTGACAAATCCACGTTTCTCTTCAGTTTCAGGGACTGTAGGAGCCCTGAAGCTGCAATTAATTACAAGAATTGTCTTGAAGATAATTCTCCTATGAGACATCTTACCCGAGGAGCGGCCTTCCGATAAGCGTGAAGTCATCAGCACCAACCAGCAAAACCTATGGAAAATAAATCAGGCATCTATCACTGGTTCGTCGTCCCAGAAGAAATGCAAACAACATCTTCCAAATTCTACAGCCACCATATAAAGGAGTCAAACCGCGTAAAAATAGGCCTTTACACATTTCAAACCTGACACTGTTACTAGAGAAGGATGGTGGGGAAAGGCAGCTAACAGGCAAGAAACAGATTCATTAAACAGCCAGCCTTCCGGGAGAGCTTATCCTACTAAAACATTCTTCAGAAGTGCCCTTCACATTGATCAGAACACGCTGAACCTTTCTGTTCTGGCTCACCAGCAGTTGTAACAGATATGAAAAGCAATAGAGGGAAGAAGAATAAATATGCCTTGTGTGGGATCTGAATGCATGGCAGCTCCTAAAATCATTGGCTTTTTATAGCAATAACTGGGATAAGCAGCAGAGAAACACTGTCCCTGTTCTCCTCCATAAGGCCTGAAGATGGGCAATAAAGAAATGAACGTTTGGGGGGGATTCAGCACCCCAGGGACTAGCCCTTTCGTTTCAGGGCACCCTCCTGTCTGAAGGACCAGGCAGGGTAATAGAGAGGGTATGGTGAGAAGAGGCAGCACTTCTTACAGCCTCCTTCCCCACACTCATTGTACCGCGACGGTATGGTCACGGGATGTCCTGACTTCTGTTTTAGACACACACTGGCCAGTGAAATCCCAAAGGGCGATGGTGGTTAGGCGAGCTTTTCACCTCCTTCACTCCCACCTAGGCCTTTGCATTCCTAGCTGGCTACTCCACACAAATCACTCCTCTCCCTGTTGTACACAGGGATGCAGGACATAGCTGAAGGCATGGCCAAAAAGCTGCCGCAAAACTGGATGTCAAAGCAATGGGCGAGTAGAATCATAGAATCACCTCGGTTGGAAAAGACCTTTAAGATCATCGAGTCCAACCGTTAACCTAGCACTGCCATCCCACCACTAAACCATGTCCCTCAGCACCTCATCTCTCCTTCTTTTAAATCCCTCCAGGGATGAGGACTTGACCACCTCCCTGGGCAGCCCATTCCAGAGCCTGACAACCCTCTCGGTGAAGAATTTTTTCCTAATGTCCAACCTAAACCTACCCTGGCGCAGCTTCAAACCATTCCCCCTCGTCCTATCATCTGTTACCAGGGAGAAGAGGCCGACCCCCACCTCACTACAGCCTCCTCTCAGGCAGTTGTAGAAAAAACTGCCCGGCTCTCCTTAACTGCTTGCTTGGCTCTAACAACCAACATCAAGCCAACAGAATCCCACTTCATAATCTTTCATTTCAGATTTGGATTAACGAGCCTCTACAAGTTCCTGCTAGCTAACGAAGGCCAAGGATAAAGATATTGAATTGCGTCTTGGCAATTCGCCCCTACAAGCCCCAGCCCTCTCCCTCCACCCACCACACTCAGCGTGATAAGGATCTTGCAAAGCCTTGAGCAGTGACAGTCCCTCTGGGAGGACTGCAAGTATTTTGGGTGTTGGAGGCTCAAGGTAAACACAGTCTTTAGCTGTCGTCTCTAGAAACAACAACTGTAATTTTCTTTTTTTGGATGAAGTTAGTACAACAAAAATCTGTCTCCCAACAGAGTCTGGCACGACTCATTCCAACCCTGTTCAACAGAAATCACAATAATATTATCACTAACAGAGTAACTGAAATTGGAACAAAACTAAGGCAAAGAAAATAGCTGGAGTAAGAACGGGAGATCCAGCAGGAGCTCTTCAGGACGTGTTTTTAAAAACTGGTTATGGGTTTTGCCTCACGGAATGTTTGCAGGCAGTTTACTCTGGCCCCATACACAGCGTGGCATCACAGGCACTGTGGAAGCCCAGCACGTCACCTTTTCCATCCGGATTCGGTCTCCACATTCGGCCTCCATTACATTGTCCATCATAATCAAGTCCTCACTGGTTATCTTCCACTGCTTGCTGGCAAAATGGACCACAGCAAAGAGCCTTCCGTACTGCCCCGTGGCGATCATCTTGTTCACCTTCTGTACCACCTCTGTTGGCGAACAGCAGGGAAGGGATCAGTGTCAAAAACCTGACGAGCTGCTCAGAACCAATTCAGCCATACAGCTCCCCCACCAAAGCTCTTATCTCCCGGGAATCTTTAAGCAAGGATCAACAGCAATGTTGTTTCCTACAGGGTGTGAGCCTCCCTTTCGTAAACTTAATGGCCTATTTGTATTTTAGTTGCTGCATAAGTAAACACCCAATATATATTCTGTGCGGCTAATCTAAGACTTGACTTCTCAGCCTATTTCTCAGGCATCCTAAAACGCACTGTGTTCAGATACACTCCTGAAAAGAGCACTTGTCCATGCATCCTACATTTGCAGGGGAGCTCCCCTCAATTTCCAAGTAATACGCAGAAGGCCCAGGACTGGAGAGTTGGGCGGAGAGGAACCTGATGAAGTTCAACAAGGGCAAGTGTCGAGTGCTGCACCTGGGGAGGTCGAACCCCATGCACCAGTCCAGGCTGGGGGCTGACCTGCTGGGAAGCAGCTCTGCCCAGAGGGACCTGGGAGTCCTGGTGGACGACAAGCTGACCATGAGCCAGCAGGGTGCCCTTGGTGCCAAGAAGGCCAAGGGCACCCTGGGGGGCATTCAGAGGAGCGTGGCCAGCAGGGCGAGGGAGGTTCTCCTCCCCCTCTGCTCTGCCCTGGGGAGACCCCACCTGGAGCACTGGGGCCAGCTCTGGGCTCCCCAGTTCGAGAAAGATGAGGAACTCCTAGAGAGAGTCCAGAGGAGGGCAACGAGGATGATAAAGGGACTGGAGCATCTCCCCTACGAGGAAAGGCTGAGAGAGTTGGGCTTGTTCAGCCTGAAGAAGAGGAGACTGAGGGGGGATCTCATCAACACCTACAAATATCTTAAGGGCGGAAGTCAAGAGGATGGAAGCAGTCTGTTTGCAGTGGTGTCCAGCGCCAGGACTAGGGGCAACGGGTGCAAACTGAAACATAAGAGGTTTCAGTTGAATAGAAGGAAAAACTTCTTTACTCTAAGGGTGACAGAGCACTGGAACAGGCTGCTAAGGGGGGCTGTGGAGTCTCCTTCTCTGGAGATATTCAAGGCCCGCCTGGACGAAGTCCTGTCTAGCATGCTCTAGGAGAACCTGCTTGAGCAGGGGGGTTGGACTGGGTGATCTCCCGAGGTCCCTTCCAACCCTTGCAATTCTGTGATTCTGTGACTCTGGATACTGTGTAAGGCACACAGGAACATCAGGGTGGGTTTGGCAAGGTACGCAGGAAAAAGGGCTCCAGCATGCTAACAACGCCTGGCCTGAGAACTTGTACCTACAGCAAAGGCAGAGAGACCTGTCCCCAGAAAACCCCTTCCCATACGCCCATGCACGCAGAGCAGGTGCCAGGAGCCATACAAATCCCAGGGACGAGGTCCTGCACATCAACAAACTCCATTTTTTGTGACCAGCTTCCCGTGCAGTGAAGCCAAACCCAATTTTTACGGGAATATCAAAAGGTACTGCTTAATGAGTGCCTTGCCGCTGCCAAATAGCAGCTTCCCACCCTCTTGAGCTGTTCAGAAAAAGAGCAACTTTTCTATATAACCAGAAAAACAGATTTTCTTCATTGTTCTCAAAAGTGGCTGAATCAGTTTTTTCTTGGAATGTAAACAAAACAACATCCACTTGGGACAGAAAAGAATTTAGCAGCCAGTCGAACCAAATGCAGCCCTTACAGGAACACTCTGAAAGTGTCTGAGCTTCACCCCAGCAGATGCAAACTATTAAAGGCAGAGGTAGGAACAGCAACTATTTGCAAGGCAGTAGTTGCTGTGGTTGCCACTACGATTAGGAGTTTAGTTTTTGTGTTGCTGGAATTGCTGTCCCAGAAGACAAATCCACTGTGTACTCTTTCCTCTGATTCACAGTCATCCACTACAAAAAGCCCAGAGAAAAAATACAAACCCTTTCTCTTTGTTACACCCTCAAGGGCACAACAGGTCCAATGAATTTCTTCCAGCTGATCTAGTAGTCTTGTGGTCAACATTTCGAATCCAGAATTTCAAAATGCTGGCCTCAATTTTCTCAGCAAAACCCCATGCAGAGTCATGCTCTAACAGGGGCTATTTCCTTGTCAAATTTCAACTTTCCACCTATGGGGCTCTCTCATCTTTTTGCAACCACAAAAGGTACATTTCCTCTGCTGTTCTTGGGCTTGGAAGTTGTTGCTAACTCTTCCAAACACCTCTAGTGGCAGGAAACAGCAAGCAGTGTTACCGTCTGGTTGTTAGTAGGGCTTGCATCTCAGCACTTCGCGGAGCGACCCTTCCTAAAATATCCACGGCTGCCTCCATAGCCAGCAGGAAAATAGAAGGCAGAATTCAAATGCACTCATTGTTGTTTGCTTTGGATAAGCACAGCCAAGAGATAATGATCCAAGCCCATAAACAGCAGGAGGTTACAAGGCACGGAAATCACAGCGGCCCCCGAGGGTCCCATGTGAATCAGTCAAGGGAACACAGGACTCTGCTCACCACAGGGCTTCAGCAAATCAAACTGAGCAGTTTATGGTTCACTACTGGGTCACATCATGCTCAGGGACAGAACACTCATCTGTCACTTCAGCAATCCCGGGAGCGCAAAGGAGATAAAAAGCAGGATGAAAAACAGCCAGAGAGGAGACCTGGAGCAGGAGGCTCTCTCCAAAGCACATCGCTCACAGTTACTAACACACCTCAGCCAGATGATAGGAGACTATCTGCCAAAAGGTGGACCCAGCTCAGCTTCTCCCCCCTCACTCCACCTTGTAAAAGAATTCCTCTCCTTCCCTTTACTTCCTGGGTCTCTCCCATCTAAAGCAGAGAAGTCAGGTGCCTTTTCGTAGATGTCCCAGAGGCTAACACAGCGAGACAGCAAGACTCCCTGTTAACAGACACAGGAGCTCGTCGCCTGCATGAAGCACACAACTGCTAACTGCCACCACCACAGCAGCTGTAAAAGAAATTCCCCCAATGGGGCTCATTACTGCCTACTTCTGAGAAACGTTCCTGTAGATGTGTTGGCTTCCCCACTACCATCCCTAGCACGCTCTGGATGATGACACCAAACTGGGAGGAGTGGCTGATATGCCAGAAGGCTGTGCTGCCATTCAGCGGGACCTGGACAGGCTGGAGAGTTGGGCGGAGAGGAACCTGATGAAGTTCAACAAGG
>JADKXX010009682.1:0-20021 GCA_017310255.1 Butorides virescens | reverse complement strand
TGTAGGCTGCCATCTGTATAGGGCCTGCTGGCACCTATGGGACACCCCCCCCTCACCCCCCAGGCCCTACTGTCCCGCATGGGACATAGGCTGCCACCTGTATAGGGCCTGCTGGCACCTGTGGGGCACCCTGATGGACACCCACACCCCCCCAGGCCCTACTGTCCCATATGGGACACAGGCTGCTGCCTCTATAGGGCTGGCTGGCACCTATGGGACACCCTGATGGACACCCCCCGGGCCCTGCTGTCCCATATGTGATATAGGCTGCTGTCTGTATAGGGCCTGCTGGCACCTGTGGGACACCCCCATGCACACACCCAGGCCCTACTGTCCCATATGGGATGTAGGTTGCCATCTGTATAGGGCCTGCTGGCACCTATGGGACACCCGGGCAGACGCACCTCTACGGGACTTGCTGTCACCCATAGGAAACCCTGCCAACTCACTCCTATAGGGCCTCCTGTCCCCTGTAGGAACTGCTGCTGCACGCACTCCTATCTAACCAGCTTATCCCAATAGGAAACCCACCCTATAGGGCCTGCTGGCACCTATGGAACCCCCTGCTGGACTCACCCCCGTAGGAGCAGCTCATCCCTGTAGGAATCCCGCTTAGACTCACCCTTTAGGGCTTGCTGGCACCTGTAGGATACAAGCTCACGCCACCAACACCTCGGGGCTCCTCTTCTCCTCCCCCAGACCCCGGGGGGTGCTGGCACCCTGCAGCCCCCACCCAGCCCTGCCCTCCTGCCCCGGGGCTCAAGCCAAAACCAAATCCCACCTGACTCACGCGGCTTCGCAGTGCCAGGGAGGGTGGGGGTTTCCCCAGGGCCCCCGGGTTGCGTGGGGCCATGGCAGGCGTGCAGGCACCCCCACTTCTGGCACTGGTAAGGCCTGGTCCTACCCAGCCCCGAGGCCAGAGGGTGCCGGGAGGTGGGACCATGCTGTCCCACTGCTGCCTGACGTTCCCTGACACTTCAACTCCCTACAGACCAACCTACAGGAAACAAGCCAAGCTGGAGAATAAACATGGGGGATTTTCTTTTTCATGTTGATCTATACAAAAATAAAGACACCCCCAGCTGAGGCTGTGGCGCAAGCTCAGCTGCTGCAGCAGACTTTGGGCCCAAAGGGCAGCAGTCTGCAAAGCCACTGCCTGGATTTTGTGCCATAGTCACTCGTAGCCAGCAAGCCTGTGCCAGACACCCGCTCCTCCTCCCTGTGCAGCCGCACACATGGCCCTCATTGGAGGTTAGCACAACTTGGTGTAAAAAATAGCAAATCTTCCATTTTAGTGCTTATGTGTGATAGAAAAGTCAGGTTATTCTCTCCTGGGTCATGGGATGTGGGTAACTGGGCAGGTCCTTCCTTTCCACACCCACACAGGAGAGGGGGAACACACAGAGAAACCGATGTTACCTCTTGGCCAGGCTCTGTCAGCATCGCTCCGTTTCTCAGAGCAAGCCTGTGGATGCCAGTCTAGTGACATCACTACAAAGTGGTCGCATAAGCCAACGCTTCAACAAGCTAACGTCTCTCTTGCCATCATCCCTCCCCTTCTTTGCCATCTCCTCCCCCTGTCTTTTTCTGGTTTTGACATCTGAATCTCAGCTTCAGTCCTGCCAATGCTTTTCACGCCTGTGTGTGGTTTCCAGGGCATGGCAGGAAAGCATCTCCCTGAAGGAACTGCAGCGCAGAGGCGTCTGCTTGCTAAAACTCCAAGCTGCCAACCAGAGAACCGGCCTCTACGGACGGCTGCTCGTGACATTTCAGCCTAGGAAACACGATTCAGATGCCGAGCTGCCCTATAACAGTTTTGGGCCTGGTAAGTGATATTTCTGTCAGTGCAAAGTAGGTAAAGTAAGTGATGACCACTGTCATCTTCCTAACATCTTTCTAATGGGATATTTGTCAAGACTGAGCAATTGATGCAAAAAGGAAGGGAGAAAATGTTATTGCTACAGGATGAATCTAGAGAAAAACAGAGTCTCTTTCCCTCAGCTTGTTGCGGATGTGTATGTTGCACCAGGGAGTAGTGCCGGTGATTAAAGGGCTGGCTTTCCTCCTTCTGAATCCATGAAAACAAAGCCTTGGTCTCTTGTCATTAGAGATTTCGTGGCATTCTTTGTACAAGCCAAAGTGTTTGTACTTATGTCGTGCGGTAGGTAAGGAGCTTTTGTCACTTACACTTTAATGGCAAAATGGAAAGCGGATTTTCTTTTTCCTTCCCAAGTTGCCACATTTCCACCCTTCCCTGTGCTGCTATTTTTGGCAAGGAAGAGAAAGAAGTGAAGTATGTACCATTATTTGTTGACACGCCTGGATTTCTGTTGGAAGTAAAGGTACTAGAGAAGTATAGACTCACCAGCACATCAGCCAGGACCCTTTTCACTTGTGTCTCACCAGCACATCAGCCAGGACCCTTTTCACTTGTGTCTCACCAGCACATCAGCCAGGACCCTTTTCACTTGTGTCTCACCCTCTACCATCACATCCACAAAAACACGACCAGGAGTGTCAGAGCTGTCATCTGGGAGGCACATATTGTCATGCAGACTCCTTGGCTATTATTATTAAAAAATAAAATGGATGTAAAATGGCTTGTCAGAGAAGTCAGGTTCTCCCAAGGTCTGTGTGAAAGCATGTTGGCTTTCTGAGCAGCTCCAGCTCTGGGGAGCACTGCTGGTCTCCACCCCAAGACCTGTGGTGTGTAGAGGTCTGAAGGCAGCTGGTTAGTTGCTGTCTGGTGTCTTGTCACTGCTAATTGTCCCTTTGCTCCCTCTTGCTGCGTGCTTTCAGTCCACCAAGAGAAGGATATTCTTCATTTATGGGCTTGACAGAAATTCTGACCTTGGTAGGAGACACGGTGCTAGAGCTGTGGTTGGTGTAGGCAGTCCTGCTCTCTGCATTGGACCGGCCTTGGTTACGGGTCTCCCCAAAAGAGCTTCTTTTCAAAACATTTGCCCCACTTCACGCTCTCTCTTCAAACTTGTCTTTGCAGGGGACATTGTGGGCCTTCACGATTCAGCTGGCCAGGGTGATCCGCTCTCCACTGGCATCGTAACCCGTGTCACCTCCAAAGCAGTGACTGTTGCCTTTGAGGAATCTCGAGATGGCATGCTGAGCGTGGACCGAGAGAGCTCCTACTGCCTGCTGAAGTTAGCCAACGATGTCACCTACAACAGGCTGAAAAAGTAAGGGCCACGGGGTAGCAGCTCACGGACGGTCACTCTGCTCAGGAGTGCAAAAGCCAATCGAAAATTGCCAAGTTTAATCTGGAAAAGCTCTTCTGAGACAGATCTCAGTTTACTTCGCTTGGCTTGGTTTCTCTCCTTTCCTATCTTACTTCTCTAGCAGCTCTACCTAGGGGAGGGATCCACCTTTTGAATGTGCCTTTCTTCTGCTAACTCCTGAGGGAACCCACACTGAGATAACTCAATGGGATATGTTATGCTACAGCGTCACACCAGCCTAAGTTTATCTGCCTGCTGGCTGGTATGGTCCTGCTCTTCCTTCTTCCTCTCCCTCTCTTCAGCTCCGTATTTTGGTCCCATGTTCTATCACCTTTGGTACTCACTGGGTTCTGTTTAGAGCCTTTTCTGTCCTGGCAGGAGAAGGGAGTAGCTCTGTGCTGAAAAGGCTCGGCACGGGGTCTGACTCTTAGCAAAGTGGAGTAATAGTAGAAAGTGGAAGTCTGGCCAGCACAAGGGCCATGTGTGTGGGCCAGGGGATGCAGCAATTAGATAGAATCATAGAATGTTTTGGGTTGGAAGGGACCCCTAGAGGTCATCTAGTCCAACCCCCCCGCAGGAGCAGAGACAATGCTAACTAGATCAGGTTGCTCAGAGCCCCATCCAACCTGGCCTGGAATGTTCCCAGGGATGGGGCCTCCACCACCTCTCTGGGCAACCTGTTCCAGTGTTTTACCAGCCTCATTGGAAAGAATTTCTTCCTTAGATCTAGCCTAAACCTACCCTGTTTTAGTTTAAAACCATTACCCCTTGTCCTGTCACAGCTGGCCCTACTAAAAAGATTTTCCCTCATCTTTCCTATAGGCCCCCTTTAGGTATTGAAAGGCCGTAATCAGGTCTCCCCTCAGCCTTCTCTTCTCCAGGGTGAACACCCCCAACTCTCCCAGCCTGGCCTCCTAGCAGAGGTGCTCCAGCCCTTGGATCATTTTAGTAGCCCTCCTCTGGCCCCGCTCCAACAGTTCTATGTTCTTCTTGTGCTGAGGGCTCCAGAGCTGGACGCAGGGCTCCAGGGGGGGTCTCCCCAGAGCAGAGCAGAGGGGCACAATCCCCTCCCTCGACGCTGGCCACACTTCTCCTGATGCAGCCCAGGGTAGGGTTGGCTTCTGGGCTGCCAACGCACATTGCCAGGTAGTCTGTTGTGAAGTAACATTTTTTTGAGCTTTGGAAGAGTTGAATCCATGCCCACAGTCTTCTGTCACCAGGCCCTAAGGTACGCAGGGGTCTCTGCTGGAATTCATGCTGTGTGTGTAACCTGGCTTTTTCTTCTTTGGCAGAGCTTTAAATGCACTGAAGCAGTATCGTGGTGGTCCAGCCTCCGATCTGATCGACGTCCTCTTCTTTTCTTCTGACCCAAGCGCATTCAGTGAAACAAGTAAGGATGCTTCTTTGTGAGACTTTATACCAGACTGATAGCAGGCACTGGATTGATCTTTCTAGAGAAATTTTCTCACCTTTAGGTCAGAGCCCCTGAACCCTCACAGCCAAGTACACACACCAAGACTGCTGCTGGTTTTAGTGTGCCTTAGTACGCAAAGCTGAGAGTTACACAGGTGGAGAGCTCTTTTGGATGGACTGGGGAGAGCAGATGATGTTGCTGCTCTCATGCAGGTTTTAAGCAAAGATATGGAATGTTACTGTGGGGAAAGAGGAGGAGGAGAACCTTCACTCTCCAGAGTGATGGGTGAAGCCTGGAGTTCCCTACCCACAGTACAAGGGCTCCATGCTCTGTTCCTGCCTGGTTAGGAAGGTGCTCACCTCTTCAGATGCCACATCTGGCAGAGGCAAAGAGCCAAAGCCCTAAGTGCAGGCATTTCCCACACTGCTGCAGTCCTCCAAGTCCTCTCTCTGAGACTGACCAGCTGACAAAGGTGCTTGTGGTCTGTCAGTTCAAAACCCATCCTTTTAAATTGCCCACAGGAACACAGATAATTCTGATCTTTGTGAAGTTTTTATCCACACCAAACATGCAGCTTGCTTTGCTCCAGGAAAGACCTGATTATTCAATGCAAGTCGTAAGTGGCGTTGCAAGTGGTAGCATTGAACATTTACTTTTCATACTGGTTTATGGGTCACTGGGACACACTTCACTCACCTAAAGACCCTTGTCATCACTGGAAGAGAGACTATTCAGCTAGCTGATGCTCACTTTTCCCAGAGCGTACCAAGTAAAGCTGAGCTCTGGCATAAAACAGGCAGGATTTGTGATGGGGGGGATTTGTTTGCACGCATTCACAAGTCTGAAATTCAGTTTAGTTTATGAGGCATTTCCTATTTGCTTCCTGCCCCAACCCCATCCATAAACTTCAAAGATCAGAAACTGCCAGCACTGTTTCTACACTGAAAATCCAGTAACTCTGCCTCCTTGGAAATTTGGTGACTGTGGAACTACTGCTGTTTGAAACAGCACGGGAACACTAGTCTTTTTATTTTTACAGCCTTCTGATTGCGTTCAGTCAAGTTAGAGATACGCAGGCCCTGCTTTGGTTTCATTAAATACTTAAAACCTCACAACTTGGCTTCACCAAGAGCTGTCAAAAAATTGCACATAGGTAGAATCCCTGTCTACTCAGATCTTTTTTGATGTGGGTCTTTGGAAAGCGAGAGATGAAATTTCACAGCTTACCCTATCAGAGAAACCAGAGGGAAACCAAAGCCTCTGACCAGCAGAATAACCCAAGTGCTCAGCAACTGCTAATGAATGTTGTCCCTTGGTGGAAGGGAAATATCATCTGGGCTGCAAACATCAGGGACTGAAGGCAGAGGGTGGATTAAGCTGCCTGGCAGGGTCGGGCTGGTAGTCTGTATCTAAGCCACGTAGAGAGCTCAGGTCTGTCCCCTCTCCGCTCGGCAGTGTGCGGTGGGTGAAGCCATCCAGCCCTGCCTGGTTCCTTGCTGGCCAGGGTTCTGCTCGGTTTCCTCCCCACCACAGCTCCTTGCTCTCTGTGCTTGCTGTGGCAGCTTTTCTCTTACTTTGATGACTGTGTTTGCTTGTCCACAGCGGTTTGCATCTTTCCCATACGCACTGCCTGCAGTCTACCTTCAGGCTAGGTTCTGATACGCTGTACCAAGGACAAGGAATTAATGTCAGGGTGAGTCATATCTCCATAGTTTTAAGTACTGAGCTTAGTCTGAGTCAAACCTCTTAGCCTTTTGGCTACCTAGGGACCTTGTACTCAGGTTTTTAATATTAGATAAAAATTAAATTTTAATGAACTAACTTTCTGAGCAGCTTCAACTCTCCTTTCTCCCTCGTGGTAGCAGAACTGCCTCTCTAATGAAGGAAAAAAAAAAATCCTTTTCACCAAATTGCTCAGATGTGCCAAACTAAGCACAGACATTAATTTTACATCTCCCCAGCACTGAGAATATTGATAGAAACAGTCAGCCACGTTAGGCAGAGGAGACTCAATATGAGAAGGCAGTGTATCACCTGAGAACAGCAAAATGCTCTGGCAGGGTGGAAGGGCCTTCCATTTACCTTCTCAACTTATAGCTCCTTTCTCCCCAGCTAGAGAGCTGTTATACTAGCCAGGAATTAAATAATAATGACTTCAACTTTAATTAGGTCCTGCGAGGTGCCTTGAACTGCCGGCCTCCACTGAGTTGAAGGGGAGGGCACTCAGCAGCTGGCTGGATAAATCCCATCTCTTATGCTTGTATGGTGGCACGTGCAGTTCCCCAGGTGTCCCGTACACCTTTGGGCACAGAGCTGTGTCCCTGCAAATAGCATAGAAACTTGCAGACACGTGGACTGCCTGCAAAAGGCAGCAAGTGTTTCCCAGGTACACGCTCTGACACAGAAGGGTAGAAAAACCTCCCAGCATTTCAGGCTGCTTCTCCTCCATGACACATTATCTCCTTTCAAGCATCCTTTAGCCTGGTTTCTGAGGGAGATGCTCCCTGTGTCTGTCTCATCCCATCCATTACCTGGCTTCAAACAAACCCATCAGGAATCTCAGAGTTCATAAGTTCTGTGCCTCTCAAAACTGGCTAGACAGTCTAGACACAAGCTGTTAACACCACTCCATGTAAGCTCCATTTCAGTCAGAAGCCCAGAGAGTCAGGGGCAGGAGTGAGACCATATAAACACCCACCCAGAGCAAAAGCTAGCACTGACACATGTGCAGAAAAAGAAGGCAGCCCAGAGTAGAGGAGATCTGTGCCTAGAGGGGGAGCATTTGTCACTCTCTTCTGTACAAATGGAGGGGAAGATGCAAATTATAAGGAGATTGAGAAGTAGAAGGGTCAGTGGAAATCATAAGCAGGCAGCTCTATGCCTGGATGTTCAAGGGTGTTCTCCCAAGGGCAAAATAGACTCCAGCAAGTGGTATGTGCAGCAGCAGAATCCCAAATCTAATTTTTCAAGCATGGGGAAAAAAAAAATTGGAAGCCTCATTTTTCAAGCGTGGCTTTTAGATGGGTTCTGATACCACCGAGCATTTTCATAAAGCGTGTAGGGACTTGATATCAAACCAGTTAGAAACTGGTCAGCAGGTTCAAGTGTTAAGGGGCTGTGGGCTGAAAGGGCAACAGGTAGACAGCAAGCCTGTGTGAGCTTCATGTCCTAAGGAAGGCATGAAGGCTGCAGCACATAACGCAGAGCTGAACCACGGAACGCTCACCAGTACCGCTGAAAGGCGCAAGATGCGGTGGTTCTTCCCAGCAGCAAAGCAAGTGGAGTCTCAGCACCATCCTCTGCTCCACTGGTGCTTTCTGCTGGTGGCTGTTTCCCAACATGGAGCATTGTGATCTGGAGGGAAAAGGGAAAAGCACCTGGGTTTGTTTTTTAATCATCAAATGTTTTGGGTTGGAAGGGACCCCTAGAGGTCATCTAGTCCAACCCCCCCGCAGGAGCAGGGACACCTTGAACCACATCAGGTTGCTCAGAGCCCCATCCAACCTGCCCTGGAATGTTCCCAGGGTTGGGGCCTCCACCACCTCTCTGGGCAACCTGTTCCAGTGTTTTACCAGCCTCATTGGAAAGAATTTCTTCCTTATATCCAGTCTAAACCTACCCTGTTTTAGTTTAAAACCATTACCCCTTGTCCTGTCACAGCTGGCCCTACTAAAAAGATTTTCCCCACCTTTCCTATAGGCCCCCTTTAGGTACTGAAAGGCCATAATCAGGTCTCCCTGCAGCCTTCTTTTCTCCAGGTTGAACAAGCCCAACTCTCCCAGCCTGGCCTCATAGCAGAGGGGCTCCAGCCCTCGGATCATTTTTTCCCCAAAAGGTTGATTATACAGGACATACCCAAATAGAGTTACATTATCCTTGTGGCCTATCTGGTAAAGAGCTTTTAGTTGCTTATTTTTTGCTGCGCTGCAATCTCACGACTGGATTGCAGTCGCCTGGATTGGGTTATCTTGGGAGAACAGGCTGCCAAATGCTGTGCCTGGAGGATCCATATTAAAGGCTGTGTCATCCCAGGAGGGTGCCTAAATCCAGTCACTGACTGATTAGGTTGACAAGGAGTCTGATAAAACCAGCGGAATCATGGTTTTGAAGTAGTTGGTGTCTGACCAGCACATAATATTGGCTAAAACAAAACCCCAAACAAACCACCATCGGTATGCACAGAAGGGTAATAGTGACAAAAACAACTTGGTGGCCCTTAGCCCAGCTCCTGATACCTGGCAGAGTTGCTGCTGCTGTGCTAATTTGCACACAGCTGTTTCCCACATGATCAGGAAAATCCTGCTCACTGCTGGGGGGATGAATCCCTCCCCTCAGGAATGGGTACAGGCATGACTCCCGCTGGAACAATGTCCTGGAGCACATTTTTTGGGAGTTGTGAGTAATTGGGGGAAAAAAAAAATGCCAGGCTTTTAACCCTAAGCAGCCTGAAGTTAATCTGTACCAGCCTTCTCACCCCATGGTCTTTACAGGCAACAGGAAATCTCACCACTGGTTGGTTCTCACACCATTGCCATGGCAAGATGTTTGGGTGGGCCTCTGGGTCTAGCCAGAGGTATGTTTGGGCTCAGGGTCAAGCAGGGCCAGGGCTGATAAATATTTTGGGATGTGAACTGTGAGGGACAGCCAGGGGCTCCAGGTTTGATTCAGAAAGCTGGTGGCTCCCCACAGGGTGGGAAGTGGCTGGGTTATGTTGGAGGCTGTCTCTCCTACACAAAAGGCATGGCTGAAATGCTGCTGGAGATCACAAAAAGAAGTCCATGCACTCTCACAAGCCCATGGCCCTTGCATGGCCAGAGTGAAGGATAGTATTTGCTGAAGTCGGGCACCGAATCTGGGCTTTTCATCTCTCCCCCTGAGCTGCTGGGATTGTGCATAGGTTGAGGTATTCCCTATAGCACTGCACATCAAAGCCTAAGTCCTCTCAAAACACCTCAATAAATATCCTTGGCATAACACAAAGACACTAGACAGGCTCTGGGAAGAATAACCTATGGGGTAGTCAAAGGGAGCATATGAAGGTATCATCAGTGGGTTAATGGATCTGCAGCTGAGAATGGGACTGGGCGGGACTGGTGCCCACCACAAAGCATTTCCAACCCTTACCTGCTTCCTCCAGAAAGGGACCAAGCAGGAGAATAAGCTTTCAAAAAGGCAAGCTCTGAACTGCGTGGGATTTCTGCTCCTCAGACTCTCTGGGAAGCAAAATCCAGGAGCCCATCCATAAGAAATGCTCTGCTTGGCTCTCTTCCACTTTAAGCTCTACTCTTGGCCCAGAAGCATTTAGAGCTTTCACACCAGAAATCTCTTACGAGAAACCCTTCCCTGCTCACGGCTGCTGTCTTGCAGCATCTATGCAGGGACCCCTGCACCCGTACGTCGTTGTGGATGTATAGCAAGGCTTTGCTTGCCAGCAGAGGCCAGCATTGCTTTGTTTGCTGGATGCACACATTCCCTTTTCTCTCAGAAATAAGGTTATGCCTTATTGTAGGCATAATCCTGTGCAGAGCACTAACAGCTACCAGCTCTCCCCTGGACTCTTGGTCTAGAAAAAGCGAGGGGGTGTTCACCTCTATGCCCAAATGCTGGCTGGCTCACACGGTCACCTGGGGTGCAGAAGGTATGGTTTATATCTAATTACACCAATTGCTGTAAAGGGACACTTGACTAGAGAAAGAAGAAAGAAAGAGCCAGGTTAAAAGGCAGGGGTGTCCCCAGTAAAGGCCAACCCAGCGGGCAGAGCGCTGGGGAAGCACCAGGGATTTCCGTGCAAAAATCTTAAATGCTCCTTGTCCCTCTACCATGCAATACCTCTTATCATCACAGAGGCCACAAAGAGGCCCTTGAGGTCTGTGGGGAAAACTAAGCAGTCTGGACAACTCAACTGCCAAACACTTCATAGAGAGAGCAGGGGAAGTGCCTAGTCCCAGGCTTAGTTACCCACCTGGGCTTAGCTGCAGTTAGGCTGTGCTGTAGAGGAGCTGGTCACGGGGTCCGCTTCGCTCTTGGTGCCCATACACAGCGATGGTGGTGAATATACTTTGGAAGGTACACTGAGAAGCGAGAGGCCTCCAGCCCTGGAGAACCTGAGCTCTTCCTCCCAGGAGGGACCATTCCCATCGGTGTTTGGGGCACAGACCCCTTTCCTGGACTCGAATACCACCCTCCCACCCGCTTCCCCTGAACTGCTGGTACTGGGCAGAAAAGTACCTCGGTTCCTGGAAATGTTGTTGCAGGACCAACCTTCATGGCCAAGGTAATTTTTTTTTTTTTCCCCCAATGCTATACTCCTAAATCAGGGGCTGAATTACCTGACCACCAGCGAGACCCATCCCAGCCAGGCCCAAGGATGCAGATTTATATTCATCCTCTCCATAGTCTGCAGCAGGGGGGCACCCCAAGAGGGAGGTGGCACAGGGCTAGAGCTGGGTTAAGGGCTGTCTTCTGGGGGCATCTGTGCAAATCCTAAACTGATTGCTTATAAAGAGCTCTTGGGCCAGCCCTGCTGGAGCAGATAAACTGCATTTTTTCAGGTGAGCCTACTTAGAGCCCAGCTGGTGGATGGAAAAGAGTTGAGAGGAGCCAGAGTGTCCCTTAAAAGGCTCTGCCCTCCTCCTCACCACTAATGCACCCAGCCCAGAAGAGAGGCACATTTCCCAGCCTGCCCACACAGCAACTTTTGGCAGAGTGTGGTTAAAGGGAAAGAGGGTGTGCATACGTGTGGAGAAGCCTGTTTCTGATCTCATTCCTTGAGCAAGGAAATATCAATGACTCCCACGTCCCGGCTGTTCCTCATTGTGGGAAATGCCTTTCAGTTTTTAAGCTGTTCTTTCTTTTCCCCCCCACCCCATGGGATGCTTCCTAGTCTTCTCTTAGTCATGAGCACACTAACTTAAAAATTATGTATAAAGCCAAGGCAGGTTAGCAGGAAGAAGTACCGCTAGTCCTGCTTCTCTCTTCCTCACCAGGCATCTCTTTAACAAATATTATTTGTTTAACAGACACCTCATTTAGTTGGGCTGCTTCAAAAAATCAGTGCCAGAGGTTACGTGGGAGCTGCACACAATCTAACCTGCCGAAAACCAGAAGAAAATTCCATGCTTTGGATCAAGCCCTTAATGCAGAGGGAGAGATAAAACACACGATGCCCAGCAGGGAAGGAGGCCCAGAGATTTGTCTTACATAAGCTTTCATAGGAGCATTATTTTCAGGAAACCTCAGTGTAATGAGTCATCATGTCTGCTGTAATTAACTTCCATAATGAACAAGGAGATTAGCAGCAGGATTAGGGGGGATGAAAATAAATATGGGTTTAAATTAGATAAATCTGGGAGGTAAAAAGCAGCTTGTGAGTATTCAGTCTTCTGCAGCAAAACCAAGTCTCTCGTAATGCAATATGCACATTCTTTTCCCTTTTTTTTCCCCTCTCTGATCATTAAAGCCCTAACTAATTTTAGTTTTCATCATTTATATTGCCAGTCTGTGTCTTTTTCCTGCCTGCCTTTTCGGTCATTGTTGAACAATACAGAACTGCTCTTTTCTGCTCACAGATGCTGTAGCCTTTTCTGCTGCTGTGTTGGGTTTGTTCACTGGAATGGGAACAATTTGTTTGCAAGATCGACTACTTCCTCCCCTCTTTTTGCTGAAGGTTTGCCAAATATGCTGGCTCACCTTAAAAGAAACCCAGAGCACCCAGGAGATCCTACATGTTTGATGTTATAGCAAGTAAATGCCTCTTTAAATGCTGTTCCAATACAGACTAGTGTCTTCACAACCCAGTGCTTGCTCCTTCTGCAAGACAGCAGGGTAGGAGAAAGAAAGGGAAGACGGATGGGCAGCGTGTTGGTTTTGAAAGCATAACAAGCCTTACTTTTACCAGTCTGGGCTCCTTTAGCCACCTAGGTGGTGCACAGCATACCTTCCTCCCCAGGAAGGTTACTCCCATTATCAGATTGATTTAGGCCAGCTACCAAGAGCTCCTTATTTGTATTCATGGATTTGTGCTCCTCAGCAAGCACCCGAGTTAGGGCTGAGGTCCAAGTGAATCTCCTGCTGTCTCCCCAGAGCCTCTAAAGCTTTACAACGACTCGCTGGATGCGTCGCAGAGGGAGGCCATCTCCTTCTCACTGGCACAGAGGGAGCTTGCCATCGTCCATGGACCACCTGGCACAGGGAAGACCACAACGCTAGTAGAGATCATCTTGCAAGCTGTACAGCAAGGCCTGAAAGTGAGTATCAGCAGCAGGACTGTAGTGACAGTGATCCCTTGGTTTATTTTGCAAACATGGAGCAGATTCAGTAACAGCTGTGCTACACCGCAGAGTCTGGCTTGGCTCACAAAGGCCAGGGAGTTTCCCCTATCAGCTGAAATTAGGTGCAAATAGAAGCATCAAAGCTCAGGTTTGATATTTATCAAAGCTCCTGCACCAGTGCTTCAAAGCAAGGCGAGAATCAAAATTGCCATTGGTATCTTGAGGCTGTGGAGATGTCAGTGGTTTATTCCCCATAGATACATGTTGGCACCTCTCTCTGCTGAGCATCATCCTGCTCGGACACTGTCGCTCCAGCATTTCGCTGTCCTTGGCAGTAACAAGCACTTGGTTTCTCTCCTTGCAGGTCCTGTGTTGTGCCCCTTCCAACGTTGCTGTGGATAATCTGGTAGAACGGCTGGCTGGCTACAAAGCCCGCATCCTGCGGCTCGGGCACCCTGCTCGCCTGCTGGAGCCCATCCAACAGCATTCCTTGGACGCCGTCTTGGCCCGTGGTGACAACGCCCAGATAGTGGCAGATATCAGGAAGGACATCGACCAGGCCTTTGTACGTGTCCCTGCAACGCACCTCGGGTGGGTTACCTGAAGGCCAGACCTCTAGATTAGCAGTACCTGGTCTGCTAGCCAGGCAAGCTACTTCATCTCTAAAACTAAAGAAGTGTCAGAGTTGTTCCTGAGTGGTCTTAGAAGACAACCACTGTGCCCAGGTACTCTGGGTTGCCCCAAAATCAGTGGCTAGAGGCGAGTCAGAGTGACTAGTCCTGATGCGAGCCATGGGCAGCCTGCAGCCAGCCTGAACCTGGTATTTGTGGGTTCAGGGCACCGTGAGCCCACAGTGATGCTCCCAGCCTGGATCTTGCTGGGATCCCCTGTATACAGGCAGGGATAAAGTTTTGGAGGGCCTGAGCCTCTATGGTCAGTCAACAGTAGAAAGGCCACTTCAGGGGAGAGGAAAGGAAAAATAGCATCGTGCAGGGGCCTAACAGTGACAGCATGGCCTGGATTAATCCCAGTTACTCTGATTGGGAGGCATTTAACCTGGCCTTGGAGGAGAGAAACTGGGGTGCAAGCCTGGCAATTTTAGAAATGGGGAAGGCTTCCAGCCTCCAAAATGTATTCACAGAGAACCTCTCTACTAGGGGCTGCCTGAGCCTCCTCGGTCACCTGCCACCAGCGCTCATCTTCATCTGCTGTAGGAGGAGCTGAGGGCAGAACACCTCCTAGCCAAATTCCTCATTGAAGTGGCAAAATCATAGTCATTACCGCTGCGTGGGGAGATGCTGCAGTGCCCTGCTCTCCAGATTAGCTGCCTGGCATTGTTCATGCAATCCTCTTCCCCGGAAAGTGAGAGAAACATTCACATCATTAATTCACTTCCTAACGAGATGTCTGGCTGTCCTGACACTCCCTCCCACTCTCAGCCACCTCAAGTAGAAAGCAGAGCACAGTATAAAAATGCATCCTTAATTTCTTCTTTCATAAACTGATTTTCCTGAACTTAATTTACAAAGTAGCTCTTCTCCTCGAGATGATTGGTTTTGATACCAATTAGGTCTATTTTTTCCCTTCCCCCTTCTGGTGGCAGCATTGTCCAGAAGCCATTTTGCAGATGCATCCAGCTTAGAAGAGATTCTGTTTCAGTAAGATGCAGGAGGGCATCTTCGTAGCCCTGCACACATGTCATACCTGCCTAAAGAACATCACCCTGCCCTCCACCGAGGCGCTGCACATTTACTTCTTTGAAGCAACACAGACCAACTATGAACATGAATCTGCAGCCACTGCTACAGCAGCAGCTCTAGCGTTCCCAAACGTGGTCATGCATCATCCAGCATTGCTGAGCCACTGGGGAAGTCACTTGGCAGACAAGTTGTTCTTGGGCATAACGATAGGGAAGGAGAGGCCATCTGAGGGCTGGGTAAAGTCGTACTGGTAGCCCAGAGGCAAGCTGACAAAGGGGATGTACATCCGCTGGGGTGGAGACCTGGTTGTAGTCACAGCTCTACACCGAGTCTTTTCCACTTCTCATTTTGCATCTTTTCCCACTAGTGGTTGATTTTCCCTTTCCTCTTCTTGGGAGGCACTTTGAAAAGTGGGAGGAATTTTTTTTTTCACTGTTGGTTTTCTATAGTAGAAGGGAAATTAGGGGGAAAGCAGAGCCTTCAGCACTAAGGTCTCCATCTGCTTCCTCCCTAGAGGAAGGGGGATGTGGTGATGGGAGATAGGAACTGGCCACCAAGGCTTTGCTGCCCAGAAATAACCAAACAAAACCCCAAGAGCTAAATACCTCTGCAAGTCAGCTTGCACAGCAATGCTTCGAGCTGCCCACAATCAGGTCTTTCACAGAAGACACACCTGACTCCTTGGCATCTCTTTCTCTGGGCTGCAGAGAGCTCACCTCTGAGGTCCTAGCCCCTCTCTCCCCCATCCTACCTCAGTTTCTCCCCTGCAATATCCCCTACTTGCCCCTATAACAATTTCTTCCTTCATCCACTCCACATTTTGCCTCTTCTCACCCTCCTCCTTCACCACTGCCCCCAACCACAGGAGAACTCATAACATAAATGAAAACCCACGCTCTCTTTGTGCATTTTCTACCCCTTTGCATCCCCTTCCCTCACCTTGCTCAGGCTTCAGGCTTTCCAGGACATCAGCTTCTGGATACTCTGCACCAACGAGGCTGTGGTCCCCTGGCAACTGAGCAAGGAAGGCAGCACAGGTCCAGCGATGCTGAGCAGGGTCAGCTAGGAGTCCAGATTGCCAGACAAGCCCAAAGTGATGAAGCAAATCTGCAGCCAGCCCAGGAGAAAGCCAAGCCCAGGACACAAACCCTATAGGGCAGGGAAGGGGCAAGGTCTGGCCTTAAATGCCACTCCCAGACCAATGAGCGTGTGGGCGGGGGCCCAAATGAGGCAGATCAGGATAATTAGAGCCTGCTGGCACCCACAGAGCCTTAACGAGGAGTGAGTGGGGTCCAGGCTCACAGTGTGCCAAGCAGTATCCTCGGGGCTGACCGACAGGGCTCTGGTTTTGGGCTGGGCTCCCTACTCCCTCAGCTGCTTTCAGAGCCGAGAGGCAGTTGGATGTTTGGATCTTAATGTCACCACCCAACATCAGAGAACAGTTGCCGTTGTTAACTTACTAACTAGATCTTTTTCGCGGAACAGACATTAAACTTGGCCCTACCATCAGTTTTACTCTCTAATCTTCCTCTGTTTCTAGCAGAGAGGAGGTGGGTGCTGATCTGCTTCGTCCCTTCAGCTCAGTGAATATCAGGACTGGTGCCCACCCTGTCCTTATAGATCAAGCCATGGAAAAGATGCTGGTGTAATCACATTATCTGTGTGTCTGTCTTTGATCCCTCCCCGGTAACTCCTGAGCCCAGCAGCCAATTTTGACCACGCTTGGCAGACGTGCAGAGGTCTTGCAGGTGTTGAATACCTGCAAGTTTAACCAAAACAGGAGCAGGACACACGAACGTCCTTCCTAGGGGAATGGCTGCAACAGGAGCAGAACCCTGTTAGACACCGGAGAATCCATCCATACAGAGGAGGATGATAGGAACCATCAGGTCTTACTGGTTTGGCTGCTGGAATGGGCTCCCCAGGGAGGTGGTAGAGTCCTCATCCCTGAAGGTATTTAAAAGAAGGGCAGATGAGGTGCTGAGGGACAGGGTTTAGTGGTGGGATGGCAGTGCTAGGTTAACGGTTGGACTCGATGATCTTAAAGGTCTTTTCCAACCAAGGTGATTCTATGATTCTATGATTCTAAAAGCTTCTGTGTGAAGCTGTTTCAGCTTTCTCAAATCATCAGCCTCACCTCCAATGAAATCATCCAAATTTCCACCTGAGAGTCTGGGTAGCTTTCTCGAGGTGACTTGCAGTGAACGATAGCTTGGCCGTTGTCTGGTAGCTGCTGGTCTGGAGCTGGGGAAGCGCTAGCAACCAGTGGTGATGATTTGATGTGTTAGGTATATTTAATAGGCGTTGCTAAAAAAAGCCGTGAGCCTGTCTAGGTACTGCTCTGTGTCTTTCCCAGCAAGTCAGAGACACTTTTTTATAAATGCAAAGCTGCTGATTTGGCTGGACATGGCGCAGTCAACTTGGGGAGCCCTCCTGCTTCAAGGTCACGTGGAGCCAGACGGTCCCTGCTTCCCCCAGGAGCAGAATGAGCTAGGAGGTCCCGATTCCTCACCCAGCAAAGGCACAAGACTCCTGTTCCCCTTGAGCCTGATCACCGTTGTACATTACTCCCTGCTTTGTGCCCAGATGCTTTGAGTAGAGCACAGGCTCAGCGGTGGGATGGCCTGAAGCATCTGACCTTCTCCCTGCTGATCTTTGGGGCATTGAGAAAGTACCGGGCAGAGCAGAAAGGGCTGAACAGAGGATTTAAGGACAGGGAGTTGCTCTTCAACACTTTGTGCTCACAGTTCAAGACTACCAAAATGTGCAGCCAGAGGAGTTTAAGCATGGACCAGCTAAGCCTGAGGAATCGCTGTCCGGACCCTGAGCGATGGTGCTACTCCTGACGCTCCCGGATGGTCTGACAGGCAGTGAGATTCCCATTTTGCTGCTTCATGCTCAGAGCCGGGGTTGTGTTGGTATAGTTCATATCTTTTGCATAGACAGAAATACTATTTATGCCTCAAGCAACGCTGATGGTGGCAGGGGCTTTCTGGCAGGGAGAGGGAAGGGACACCAAGGTTTCATGGGGCTGATTACGATGAGCTGATGTATCGTGGTGGACACAGAGAAGCCATGCTGCGTCCAGGTTCTTTGGTTATCTGAGAAGCTGAACATATCCCTAGGACTAGAAACAGTTTGCTCTATCTTGATTTTTCTATTTTCTAGGCAAAAACCAAAAAGGCTCAAGACAAGGGAGAGCGGAGCCATTTTCTCAGCGAGATGAAGGCACTGAGAAAGGAGCTAAAGGAACGAGAAGAAACTGCCATGGCTGCAGCCCTTACCCATGCCAGTGTTGTCCTCGCTACGAATACAGGTGCGAGACCCTCTTTTGCTTCACACTATTTTACCTCGCTTGCCCAGACTCACATGAACTGTGTGTCCTGCAATGCAGCATCCTGCCAGGATAAGAGGGAGACTTCATCTCCCTGCTCCAAGCTCCTGGGAGTTCAGTCAAGTTTTCTGCAAGCGTTCGGAACTCTTCCACAGTGGATTCTCCCGGCTTACACTCTGGCATGTGATGTTGTTGTTTACCAAAGACTATGGGCCTAGAAGGGCCTTTGGTATGAGCCAGCCCAGCCCATCTTTGCTAGTTCTGAGCGGGAGCTGAGCTCTCAGCGAGTAAACAGGTGCCATTGGAGGTGTGCAATCTGCTTATTGATTTCATAAGTCACATGGAATTGCTTTCCTGCTTGGATAATTTCCACGGCTGATCGAACACAGCACATGTTTTCCTAGCCCGGTCTCAGTCTGCGTCTATTTGGTTAAGTGCTGTAAGTCACCCCAGTGCTGTAAACAACATGGGATTTAGGGACCAGTTCCAGGTATTCGTCAGGCAGCGTGTGTAGGCACATCTGTGTCTACAAGTAAGAAACTTCATACCCTCGCCATCGAAGGGGAACGTCCGTGCTTGAAGTTTAACACGAGCTGAAGTGCTTTCAATACTCCAGGGCCTGCTTAGGAGCAACCTGATCTAGTTAATGGTGTCCCTACTGACTGCAGGGGGGTTGGACTAGGTGACCTCTAGAGGTCCCTTCCAACCCAAAACGTTCTATGATTCTATGATCTTCAGATTTGGTTGCTCGGGGATTATTTGCTGAAGGGAAACATCAATCATTTTAGGTCATAAAAAAAAGACGTCCTGGGGCATTCACAGGTTACCAGTGTGAAGGTTAAAGGAAAGATAAATCCCTCCAGTGGGTTATTTGCTGGGAATTGGCCTCTCCCTTCCTTTAACTTTGCCTGAAAAAACAGGGGGAAGCTTCCTTTTTTCGCTAAAGCTGGTATTTTGGGCTGACCACTGTGTTGATCAGATGCGATTTTCTCCTGGGACTTGCCGGCCAGTGTGGAGGTCTGTGCAATTCTGCGTCAGCAAAAGGCTCTGGACAGACAAGGGGCTTGGATTTTGTGTTTTTCTCAGTTAAGCAATCTTGGTACCTGTCTGAAACCGCGTAGTTTGACGGGAATTATTATCTATGCAAGCCAAAGTGCTCTGTTGCTAGGTTCAGCAGAGAGAGAATTTTATCGTGGCAACGCACAGGGACACCAGTGACCTTTAGTTAATGGGAGTTCAATAAACTCAAGTCAAGCTGCAAGACTGTAAGGGAGAAAACCATCTGCACAGCTGCAGGCCACATTGGTACAGTCTTTTAGAGAGAGAGAGCCTTTCTACTTACTTCTTTTCCTTTCACCTTCAGCATGGCAAAATTGCAAAAGCCAAGTTCAGACTGTGTGCCCCTCCTTACCAGAACGGATTCATATAGGCTGGACAAATTTTTCGTAAAGGAAAACACGGTGTCTCAGTTGACAAACTACCCTGGGAACTGATGCAAAGCTGTAGAGGCCACGGGATTGACAGTGACAAAACAGAATCGCCCCTGGTCAGAGCTGCTTGCAGAGCTGCACTGTGATAGCATGGGAGCATTTGAAAAAACATTTCTGGGAATGCAGTGAGTAAAAAATCTCCTTGTCTGGCATGCCAGCTTCTCAATCCTCCTCTCCTCCTTTTAAATCCCTTTTTCTTGTGAATCACAGTGATATTTTTGATGCCTCTGAAATTCACAGTTCTGATCAATGTGTGGATCGATATCGGTTCATGTCTGGATTACAGTAGGCCGTGGGTAAGGGGTCTCTGACATTACAAATGGACGTCTGGTGTAAAAAAATAGCCCTTGCTGTGGTTGTCTGATTGCAGTCACCCGGGCTTTCCCTTCCCTTGCTGCCATGAGGAAGGACAGTAGCACAGCCGGGGTCAGCAGGGTGGAGGAAGCGGGGTCCCATCTGATCTTTCCCTCTTGGAGTGTCCTTTGGCATATCATAGAATGTTTTGGGTTGGAAGGGACCCCTAGAGGTCACCCAGCCCAACCCCCCTGCAGGGAGCAGGGACACCTTGAACCAGATCAGG